>VXAB01010303.1:0-185000 GCA_013399175.1 Odontophorus gujanensis | reverse complement strand
AAAAAAAAAAAAAAAAGGAAGAAAGAAGAGATTAGAAAAGAGAAACAAGAGCTAAGAGATGAGGAACTCTACCACGTCTTCCCATCCCCATAGATCCTCTGGTTGTCCCTTCACACAGTGGCTAGCGGAGGAAAACCCAAGTAACCTATGACCCACACCATCCTATGCAACGTGTTTTCCTCACTAAAACCATTACTTTTTCTGACAGAAGGTCTGCTGTGGGTCTCTCCTGCTCCTGCTTTTGGGGCAGGACTGAGAGGCAGAGAGAGCAGAGCACAGCCAGCCCAGAGCCTGGTCCCCTGCCAGGGCTGGGCCTGCGCAGCCCGAAATCGCTTCCATCCCCATGTGCCAATGCAGTCCCCTGAGAGGGGAGAGAGCAGTGGGAACTCCGCATGCCTCTCCTGGTGGAATTTCTCAGCACTTTTTCCTTCCTCAGGATTTTTCCCAAGAGAAAAGAGTATTTAGCCTTCACTTAGCTTTACCGAAGTATTAGACATTTATTTGATTAAGTACAGCATCTGCAGCCACACTAGCTAGAATAAAAATTACAAGGGCTATCAATCCTCATCCTTCAGGGCATGAGCTGATCGCCAGCTGGGGTTGGGAAGAAATTCCCCAGTGCTGCCATGAGGTGCAGGGTACTGCCTCCTGCACAGGGTGCTGTGCGAAGTTGGGAGCACCGGGCCGGATGGGCCCTGGCCTCAGTGCAGGGATTCCTTTGTTCCCAGGCTGGGTGACTGTACTGCATGAGTTTGTCATCGTGTCGAAATCAGGCATTAATTATAATTCTGAAAATGCGGGAATATTCATGAATTATTATGTTGGCAATAACCATGTGTAATACAATACAGACAAAAACAATGTCTGCTGCTGCGCAGCAAAAGGAAGTTGACGGCTTCAAGCACAAGGCACTTTCTGTTTCCAGTTACCCTCCAGAACTCCTTGCACCCAAGAGTCAACGCCTTGGAGAATAATACCGTAATTGCAATTCTGTTTTATGGTATTCTGACAACAAATTTGATTCAATAGTGTCTGCACAGTTGAAACAAAACAAAGCACTCCAAGAGTTTCACTGTGAGATGCTGATATTCTTTATGAACTTGAATTTAATCCAAAGAATGGTATGATGGTCTTGGTGAACATACTTTAAATAAAATTTCCTACTCCGGTACTCCAGTCCCATCAGCATTTTGATAGAACTCAGAGGAAAAAAAAACCAATAGCTGCTTTATTCCTGTCATGTTCTTTTTGTAAAGCAACTCTTGGAGATGATTGCAAGAGTACATTAAAGGCATGCATTTTCGAAGTTAGTCAGTTGTCAAAGTGATTTTGAGGGTTGACAATCACATTTAAGACAAATATAGAAATCTGAAGGAAATGCTTACAAGCAATTCTGTATTCTGGGTAATGATTTAGTTTGGAAATGCATCCAGTTCAAGGGTTAAATGAAAGCAAAAGCAATCACTTCAACCATGTTTTTGAAGAAAATAAAACAGCTTGATGTAAGCTAAATGAAGGGGGTCTGTGACTTAAAAGGAATGGACAGATAGAGAAAAAGGTCAGAAGATTAAATTTTCCCTAAGGGAAAAGTCATTCTTTGGAATCATTAACCTCCTTCTAGGTCACTACTGAAAAAAACAGCAGGAAATCCTACTGCTCCTAGAAAGATGGGTGCATCGTATACCGCCCACTGACCTACCAGCACTGTGGCAAACAGAAATGTGCTTACAAATTCTCCTCCAGGCATGCTTGGTTTTAGCATGCCCATTTTAAAGTAATACGATCTTTTAGCTGAACTCTGAAGTGCATCCGTAAAGGCAATATTATAGGGTCCCTGGATGTTAAAAAGAAGAATCACTTGTTTAAACATCTTTTAACAGGGAGAAATCTGGAAGTGGGGTTTGCAAATTTAAAAGTTGGTCAGTGATACGTATCCATTACCCATTTCTCTTTAGATCCAAAATTAATCATCATCATCATTTCAATGCATTTTAGCGACTTTTTGAAACCTAAAACACACTGTCAGCATGCCAGAAGCAGCAGTATGCCTCAAAATATCTTTTTGTTTCAAAGAAACTACATTGAGAATGTGTTTCTCTGTTTCTACTGTAAGCCAAATCCGCTTGTTCCTAAAGGAGTCTGAAAGTAAACGTTATTCCAAGTAGGAGGATTGGTATACAAACATATATACATACATGTGTATGTATGTAAGTGATAAATACTACTAAAGCATTTGGAAGACATTCTGCAGCATTTATCAGATTATATTCAGATGAACAATGTTACCAGTATTGGTGGAAACAAGTATTTTATCACAGTCAAGCCTCAAAATAAGTGAGGGATACTACATGCAGTCATTTTGCACCACACAATACCATGAAGCAACATTCATATTTACATTGAATATGACCTCTTTTTCTTCCCTGCTTCCTCCAGAAATAAAACTCTCGAACAAGATAAATGTGAATTCCTATTTGCTTTTGACAGAAACCCCAGTTCAGCGAGGACTGGCAGCAATTGGACGCCTGTGGCTGTGCAATGCCCCTTGCCTATATGGAGACTCCAGGCAAAGTCTGCACCCTCCTGCAGAATCAATGACTTCACGTTTAAGATTTGTACTGCAAGAAACTAGTCTGAAAACTATCTTAAAATCTTTTGTCTTAAGATCATTTTTTCCTTTTTCAGGAGAAAAAAAGCATTCGTTCAGAAGAGAATTCTAATGTAAGAATTCTTCTTTATGTTAGTAGTAAGACTTCAGCAACTTCAAGGTACATTGCACTGCAGAAGAAGTGAGAATATTGGCTCATCTATTAAGATGTTTCAAAACACAGCCCCTCTGAATGACCATTGATTCTTAATTTGATGTAGTCTTTTTTTTTTTTCCACATTATTTTTACATGTATGAAATTAAAAAAGAAAAACTGAGCAGGAATGATCACAATCAATTTACTGCTCTGGAAGAAGAAGCTGCCCTGTACTGCTTTGATTTCTAAAATCGTGCATTTTATAAAAAGCCACTTTTCACATGTAAGCAAGATCTGTCAAAATTTCAGAAGACAATAGCACGACCTCTGGAGAATAAAGGCATTGAAAGAAGTAGCTAAGAGAAAGACAAATACAGCATAGTTTGTGGGAATTAGCACCCTTTACAAAGCCTAGATGAGGGCAGAATCACACTGAATCACATTCTTCCAGTGCGATAATTTTTAGTCTTGTTCACGTAACTGAATAGCCAATAAGCACAAATCTCCTCCTGAATGCTTGCAGTCCATTACGTAGCATAAATTGGGCACACAGGTAATGATTTCGTGATATGAAGAAAGAGAATGATGTGCCTCGCTTGTTTGCTAGCCAAAATGCATTTCTGAGGCAGGAAATCAAAAACACATCCCGAGCCCTGCAAGTAGACTGCCCGCATTCACCCTGCTGCCATTAGAGGCTGTCAGGAGGCTGTCAGCTCCAGGAGCCACCACCACCCAGGGCAAGGCTCCCCCGTTGCCTCCTCCCTGAAAACCAGCTTTCTGACCATCCTTTGCTAACAAATAGTGAGGAAATATTGCACTGCTGTTGCAGCTGCTTAGAGAACTCCCCAAATTCAGTGCAAACACTGCTCTGAAACAAAGCGACGGGAGAATGCTGCAGCAGAGACCTCAGCTGAGAGGCAAGATGCAAGATTTATTATGACACAGTGCAGAGGATATCTGAAAGGGAAGTCTAACCAAAGCATTAATGTGTCTTTTCCTCTTTCCTCCCCTCTCCCTCCTACCCCCCACATTATTTTCCTTTGCAATTCCTATATTTATATATATATATAATTGTTTCTTTTCTCAAGCGAAACAGCATCTAAAATGATCAAGAATTTTAGGAGGTGACTATTTCCTAAGATCTTTTCTGCTTGTTTTGTTCTGTGTTTCAGTGTTCTCTACCCACAGGACTTCGAAACACTGAAATTTCAGCAGTTCATATGTCTGCCTGCCCACCTCCTTTATTAAAGGGTTGTGTTTCTCTTCTGTCAACACCTATTCTTTACCATACATCTCTGCTATCATTCAAGAAAATGTTGGCATAGCCCTTTTTTTCTTTTTTTTCCTCCTTTTAAATTCATTTCTGTAGCCAGGCTTTTCCTTTTAAGTCTCCTTCATTTCTGTCATCGGTTTCAACCCCAAAGTTCTCACTTTTGCAAGACAATGCGCTATTTTCACACATGTAAAACACTGGGTAAAGTGGAATCCTAGATGTCACATTTACATGTTTATGTTTTTTGCCTTTTTTTTTTTTCCCTCTGCCTGTCACTCGGTTCAACTCTCCAAGCCCAAGGTACTGCAACAGAGGTGAGATTCTCTGCGTTCCTCTGCCCAGAGCTCTGGCTCCCTGAAACAAGCAGGTATCTCAAAATACGTGGCAGCTTCAGTTCCAGGGATAAAAGCATTCACTGCGAAATCCAACCATGACCCTGCATAGACGTTTGCAGTCTTTCCCACACGTGACTGTAAACCAGCCTAGTTAATTTTCTGTATGCTCTCGGCCCTTTTTATGTTGAGAAAAATAAAAAATAAAAAATAAATAAAGAAAGAAAAGACAGAAAAAACACCCTCCCAGGTGGAAAGGTGAGTCGTGGGGAAGAAAATCCCCCAGGCTGCACGCTGCCGAAGTTCCCCACCAGCATGGCAGAGGGGACCTGCTTTTTGCTCAGCGTGGAGAGGCCGTGGGATCTGCCCCTAGATCCGGCGGGTCGGTGGGATGCCACGACCCCGTGCCCCGCAGCTCGCTCCTTTGTTCCGGGGCTGGCAGCCAGAGCCCTATGGCCATAGATGGGGTCACCGCAGGGGTCCCCGCTCCCATGATGTGGTCCCCAGCCCTGCTCCCATATGGGATGTGCACACTGCTGGGTTTTATTAATGATTTCTGGGGTGTTCGGATGCTTTAAAAAGGAGCCGTGTGTGTAAAAAATGCACTCCATGGAAAAGGGCATCGCAAATCGAATTTGGCTTCTCTGAACACTTTTGTCTGGATGTACGTGAGCTCACAGCCCAGGCGTGAGTCACTCTGCCCCAAGCTCCAGCTCCTTGTGCCACACCAGCCCGCAGCTCCCTGCTCCTCAGATTTTTCAAAGCCTTCCAGTTTGGCCAGATCAGACTCTTTTTCACGGAAACAAAAAAAGGCTCGTTGCTGTCACCAAAAGTGACACCCTCCACATACATCTCCCTCCCCCTCCTGCACATCCAATTATCAAGTCTCTTTTCCAAAGTATGAGATCTCTAGAGCTTCTCAATGAAGGGTTTGTAATAATTCTTTTAACATGGCAAAACACCACATTATTCCCTAAACATTAATGTTGCATGAATGCGAGACTTCTTTTCCCCATGAAATTTCCTTTTTGATTTTACAAAACAGAAAGTGCAATTTAAAACAATGCTAATGGAGCTCCTATATTCCATAATCCAAAATAATTCAGTGTGGTGCCAACAACCAGCTTGCTAAACTGCTTGTCTGAGGCACCCACCCGACCTCCAACAAGGGCACACAGGCCCTTCCTTCTATGGCAGAACCCCATGTGACACACCACAGTGTTTTTGGCCATTTGTATTTTGGAAAACTAGAGCATTATATTCCAGACCTTACAAAACACCACTCAATGACCTGGCTCCAGCTAAACTTCTACTTAGAATCACAGAATGGCTTAGGTTGGAGGCAACCTCAAAGCCCATTCAGTCCTCCCCCTGCCTTGAGCAGGGCTGCCACCCGCCAGGTCAGTCTGCCCAGGGCCTCATCCAATCTGGCCTTGAGCGCCTCTGGGGATGAGGCACCTATAAAAGCCATGAGATGTGAACATCGTCTCAGTTAAGCAGCAGTCTTTTCCACTTGTTCCCGCTACAGTTCAGGTTCTAGAGAGGTGACACATACCCAGTGAGTTCAATGAATTGTAAAACAAATTTGAGTAACACATATCTGAGTTATGTTATAGATTGCAGACAAGAGGAAAGGCAGTTCCACAGACACATCCTGCCCACACTGTCCTTCAGCTGTTTTTATAAGACAGGGCTCTTTCTGCCCTCTGTGGTGCTTGAATAAGGCTCTGAACTCTAAGCTCTTGAATAAGCTGAGATGCTACAGTATTTGCCAGAGGAGAAGGCCATAGCACAGACACAGAGGAGAGGGAGAGACTGTGGCTGTTTTCATGCTTTTGCATCCTCTTGGAGAGGTGAAGTCAAGGGGTGGCTGCTTGAAGGCTGCCCAGCAAAACAGCCAAGGGAGTTTGCTGAGAACTTGGCAACACAGATATGCACAACTACAATCAAAATACATGATCTGAGGATATATACTCTTTCTTGCTGGAAGCAGCATCTTGCTGTTTCTATCTTTGGAGTTAATATTTAAAGACTAGAGCTCTAATACACTCCAAGACACTCTCTTATTTCCTTTCATGGGGTCACTTTACTGTATTTTCTTGTTTAAATAACTTGTAAAAGATGCATCTGGCGCATCCACCTTGAAAACTGGTTTTTTAACCTGTTCATGTCATTATTCAGTACTAGCACTATGTTCCACATTGAGGTACCATTGAAACACCTCCATGCCCTATTTTATGCTCAGGTGCCATCTCTCAGAGACCAAGAAAGCATGAAACTGGATACTGTTCCAGCAGTTTGGTGCACCTATGATTTGGCTAAACAAGAACAAAATAGCTTTTCATGCTTATTGATCTTATCCTTTCTCCTTTCTTTCTTTTTTTTTTTTCTTTTCCATTTTTATGCTTCACTGACTATAAACTCAGTAAGGATGTGTTTCTCAAAAGGAGCTGAAGTTTCTATTCTCAGTATATTAGAAATTCTGCATTTTAGTGACTCCCATCAACGTTTATATTCCCCCCTCACAAAAGTAGTCCTAACCAAGGATATTAAAAAAAAAAAAGAAAGGTTGATCTTTAAGTAATACATATGATATTAGTTTTTCCATTTTAAAATAATCACATTATTGCAGACATTTTAATAGCTGTAGAGGTTGCTATGTATTAACATGATTCATGGTCCTTGACAGCAGTGTCTCTGAAAATCCCACAGGAATGCAAAATACAAAACTCCACACACGTTCAAATTTTACTGCCTGCAGCTAAAAGAGGGGAAAAAAACTTAAAACTGTTGAAACCCTTCAACTTTAAAAGCATTAATAGATGGTCCCAGGGGATTAAATCTAAATCTTAATGTGTAAAAATCAAGTTAATAACCACAGAGATTAATATGGTTGCATTTGATTATTGTGATAATGCAAACAATTAGTACTGCTAAAGTGAGATATATTAGCCTCCTACTTGCCCCACACACATCTGCAAAGCATTGAAAATAAATGGAAATAAAACATTTTTCTCTGAAAGATTTTTCTTCTCTCCTTTTGCTACTGTCTTATTTTCTCTGTAGCTGACTCATTCTTTAAATTATAATTGTTAACATTTTATTATTAAGACTCTCTTTTATACAACTCTTATAAAATTGGTTGCCATAACCATCCATTCCACATTGTCAGGAAAATATGCATTCCTCACCAATACCAGTAAATAAACAAATCTTTCAGCTAAACGATGTGACTTTTTTGTTTGTTTTGTTTTGCTTTGCTTTTTGCCATGCAAATATTTTAACCCGAGAAAAATATGAACTTCTTCCTAGTCCATTGTAAATCCATTATAATCCAGAGTGCCCTGGGAACAGAACTGGGCATCTAATCCCATTATATTTTAGGTGGAGCTGGAAGTGCCACCTCCTCTTAATGCCTAACACTTCCCATTACAAAACCTCCTTTTCAGTTACATTAGGCTGTGCCATGCTTCAAGTGTTCAGCTAACACTCCCCATGCTGGATATTTGTCTTGCTTTGATTTATTTGTTGTTTTGAAATTTTAGCAAAAATAGTTCAACAATTTCCAAGAACGAGATTATAGGCAATATATTACTTTACCCACATCAGAAAAAGGTCTTTGTAACTGTTTAATAGATTAACTAAAATATTTCCACGGACATCATCTTTGGTACAGAGGAAGACCTACCCTGATGTCACAAATGTGAAAACAGACTAAATTTGGCCAAATCCTAAAGTTCAGTAGGCACTTCTCAGGAATTTGGCAGTGACATTCTCCAAAGACTTTGTACCAACAGCCTACTCTATGTGGGGAAACTTTGCTCTTCAGTTATTGCACCCAAATGTCCTGGCCACATGTGTTCATTGAATCATCTATGTTGGAAAAGAACATCAAGTCCAACCATCAACCTGACCTACTGAGTCTCACCACTAAACCACGTTCCTTAGTGCCACATCCACATGTCTCTGAAATGCCTCCAGGGATAGTATGCACAAGTTTTTAAAGGCTGATTTCACACTATAAGGCACTCAAAATGCAGGAAAAATTGGAATAGCTTACAAAGCCCTAATTACTATCTTGTTGGTTTTTTTTTGTTTGTTTGTTGTTTTTTTTTTTAATCTTCAGTATGATCTGGATGAGCTCATCAGAGGATCAGGTAGGAGATGGAGTACAGAAGGACCAGTACATGGTGTGTGGCAGGAAGAGGAGGGAGATCCTCCTAACTGAATGTTGCCCTACACAGAAGACTCTATCCTTGCTTATTTACTCATCTGCAACACTCTGAGGATCCCAATGGCAGACTGTTCATTCATGGTCACTTCACTGTGTTTTGTGAGTATTTCACTTGACACTTCAGCAGTCTGCCCATTGCTTGTGGCTGCATCTGGGATGTGTGCTGAGGATACATGTGTCTGTGCAGTGCTGAGCACTCTGACAAACTGGGGTGCATGGACTTGGATTGGCCATCTATAATTAGGGTGAACATTGAATTTGGTTAAAGGCTGGTTGCCTCAGTTCTCCTTTGAAAAATGGGAGTAACACCAACCTACCTCTCATATGAGTGTTGTGAAACTGAATGAATTACTATTTATGAAGTACTGTAATGATGAGTGCCCATGAGGAACAGCCCATGAGGAAATTAATTATTCTATCTTTGGAGCAGGGTTTGAATAGTGAGCAGTAAATAGGATGTAGGACCATTACACTGAATAATGAGAATGAAGCTGATGAATAACATTCACTCTGTACCGTCAATGAGATAGGGGATCAAAGAAGAAAACAGTAAGAAGTCACATGGTTGCAGGACATATCAAAGTGTACAATCAGATAATTCTGCTCTGCTCCAGCCTTGGAGTGCTTGGTCCTTGCCAGGGACACTGCAGGCCCTCCCAGTTCTGACGATACGGATGTGTTGTGCAGCTGAGCATCCCCTGTGACCCCGTCTTCTCTTTCCAACAGTTCCTAACCCAGTTGCTGAGCCCAGCCAACCCAGTCTCCTCCCATGTGACTCATAGCTGCAGTTTCCTTGCTCAGTCAGGCCCTGATTCAAACAGCCATTCAAGCTTCCCTCCCTTCATCCCCAGCTGTTAACCCTAGTTCCTATAAAAACAGGAAAAAGCACATTTCTAACACCAAGACACCTTCCTCTACCAAAGTTCTAGGGCAGCTCAAAATCAGACAAATAACAGAGCTTCAGAAGAAGACCTGGGATAATCAGAAATATGCACAAATACGTGAACACGTGCAAACATACATAAATTTCCTAACTGCAGTGGCTACAACATTGTCATCAGAAATTTTTCCAAAATTAATTCACCCCAGTATTTATCTGGAGTGGTGTAGGTTGGAAATGACAACTGAAAACAGTATTTTCCAACAGAATATTTCAGCAGCCACAGTCTCAATAGTTGGCAATCCTATGCTTCTTGCATAATGTTAATATCAAAGTATATAAGAAAGAGAACTCAAATGCTAGTTTTCTGTGCTTTGTGGCTGGAGGACAAGTGAATCTATACAGTTCACTATATATATATATATTTATTTATTTTTTAATAAAATTACCTCAGAAATAAGAACGAGTCAACAACAAAGCAGAATGCAGGTATTCTTAATTCCAGGTATCCCAAACTTCAATGAAAGCAGTGAACAAATGCCTTCAACAAGCAAGCTTAGATTTGAAAACACATGTTGTTCAGATCAGCTCACCATTTGTTTCACTACCTTTTAAGCCATATATCTTTCAAGATAATCCCAAGTTCTCCATGTTTTACACCAAAGGATAAATCAAGATTTCTCTTTTTAGGTGCTTTTTTTGTAGTTCATGTATGACCAAGATTCTCTCTTAAATTAGGCATTTTATAAAGGTTAACTTTCTCAACTTAGGGTTTGTCTCCGCAGGATTAGTAACTGTCTATCTTGTACCTTTGACATCGATGCTGTTGTTGTGCTCAGTGAGGGAAAGAAACTTAAAAAGAATATCTCTTTGTGCTATGCAAGCCGACCTCTGAAAGAGAAGACACAACTCTGAGCTTTTAGCTACAGCTGGCTGGGTAGGAGACTGATCAGAGCAGCAGCTGCACTTTTCCTGTGACTTTTCAAGGAACATGAGCAGTTTATGCCAGTATAGCTGTTTATGAAAGAGACTTGAGGGCTAAGATAGGAGCAAAGGAGCAGAAAAAGAAAGGGGGAAAGAGACCTGGCTTTATCTGTCCAAACAATTATTCCAGTCTTGTCAAAGAAATAAATGGAAGGAAGATAGCACAAACCAAGCTGAGGCAAGTCTTTCGTTCCTTCATCTTGAAAAGAATTGAATCAGGAAGAATAAATAACAACCAACAACAATTCTGACTGAAGTAGCATGGGCTGCTCAAGAAGTATGTTGGATCTCCTACCTCTGTGAGCAAATGATGCTAGTGACACTCAGGTAGTATGCATCTTGTGTTCTTTGAACCTGTGATACTTGCTGCCCAAAGCTTCATCGCTGTTCTGAAGGCTTATGCAGCCCCAAACACAATAGGAAGAAGAGCTGAAAAGTATCAGATGATTAGCTGAATTACTGCTAATCATAGAACTGCTCAGGTTGGAAAAGACCTTCCAGATCAACAAGTTCAACCTCAACCTGCCCATAATACCCTACCTCTAACAACCCACCGCTACATCACATCCCTGAGCACCACATCCAGATGGTTTTTAAACATCTTCAGAGACAGTGACTCAACCACCTCCCTGTGGAGCCTATTCCAGTGCTGAACAACCCTTTCTGTAAAGAAGTTTTTCCTTACATCCAACCTAAACCTCCCCTGGTGCAACTAGAGGCCATTTCACCTTGTCCTGTCACCTGTCACCAGTGAGAAGAGACCAACCCCGCTCTCACTGCAATCACCTTTCCTAATGAAGGGGAAAATCTAAAAAGTGGTTGCAGCACTTCTTGGACTGACCGGTCCATAAATCACTATTACTTGGAGAGGCTCATCACACTGTAGATTTTCTCCATGCATCCTGACCTTTGCTGTGATTTGACTTGTCATAATCCAGTAGAGAACAAAGTCTACTTTGTGACAAACCATTTCACTGACTCAGCACCTGAAATACGTAGACAAGGGCATGGAAAGAAGATATTACACCACCAGGGAATTCTAGCAGGGTGGAAAACCATCCAGGTTGCGTGACCTTCATACCATCCAGCCCAGACAATTCCCTACGCTATCAATCTACATGTTTACTAACTCCAGCACAGCAGTGTGTTGCTTGGTGCAACTGCTGCCAGTCCCCATTTCACCCCAGCTAAATTCCCATTCTGCTTCCCATTATGCACTGATGGCCAGTAGAGTTGTCTGCAGAATTTGGCACTTCTTCAAAAGCAAGAAGAGAGGAGTTCAGACAACCTAGAAGGAGGAGAATGAGGATGCTGGGACAGAGTTATTCCTCTTCAAGAAGGCACAGAGGAGTAAAAGACTTGACACAAAAGCAGCCAGGTCCTCAGCTCCAAGCAGGTTCGCTGCCAGAAACCAGGCATCAGAGATTTTACACTGTAGAACTGTGTCAATGTCTGTGTATTTAGTCACACTTTCCTGTAATAAAAATACATTTTAGGCACTGTGATTCTGATAACATGGGAACTGGCACATAATTCATGTTTCCAGAGCTGTTTTTTCCTGATCCTGTTTTCCCAACGTTTTCATGAGTAAATCTCATTTTTGTCTTTCAGCACATTTTTTTTCCTTTTTTTTTTTTTTTTTTCATCTCTTTCAAGCACTGTTTCCAGTGCCCTTCTCCCTGGACTATGCCCAACCACAGTGGTCTGCGTTTGTAATTACGGCAAAAACTTGTCTCATGACTAGGCGATGACTAGAGATAATTCCCCAGAAGAAACACCTACAGATGAATGCCATTTCTACTCTTTTCCTCTCCATTTTCTTGGAATTGTCAGCAGCCCACCCACTGCTTATTATTTTTAACCCTTCAAGCTTTATCTTTTGTTTTGAATTGAATTACTTCTAAATATTAGAAGGCTAAAAGAACACTGGCTTACCTACCAACTACTCCCTGATGTCCTAATATGACTGTAATTTACAGATGAAAATCAGCCTACTTGCCTGTCCCTGCATTTGGCAGCAATAACAACACGAGTGTAACTTGTTCTGTACAGATGATGGAAACAAATGAAACTCTTTCAGAAGAATGGCATAAGGTGTTGTGCCCAGGTGATCCTACTGAAGTTGCAACTCCATTAGAAAGAAAAAGCAAAGCCCTGCGCTCTGCATGAAAAAATCATTGGAGCAGTGTTGTTTGTGTATTTTTTTTCATAATCTAATGCTTAGATGGCAAATCTGAATGAAGGATTATGATTTTCTTAATGGTCAGTATTTAAGATCTGGTGTTTTAGCTCTCAAGTATTCATGAAATAATCTGGGAATAATTAGGACAAAAAAGTAATGTTTTCACAGAGGCAACATGCTTTTAAATGCATTTCTTGGGATTTTTTTTTCCAGATCTCCAAGTCAGAAGGTAAAAGAACCAAATGGAAATAACTTGGGAACAAGGAGAACTGGACTGTGACACCTCCTGGCATCAGCCATGCCTCTCTGCAGAGCTAAGAGCTACTTTCAAGGCAAATGTTTGACTGTGGTGTATCATTTCCAGGTTAGGAACATGCTTGCATTGCTTGATACACTACAGAGCACTGAACGTTGCAACCTGTGCTAGTCTTGTTTCTAACCTCACATTTTTGGAGTAGTGAGTTTTATTTAGTAATACAAAGAGTGACATCATTTCCTTTAGTGCAGCATGCACAGGAATTCTGTGCACAGGTCACAATAGTTCCTACAAAGTTTGTGCAAATGTCAGAAGCTTGGGCCACAGAATATCACACTGCACCTGTGAGCTGGTGTTGCATGAGCTAAAGGTGAAAGAAATGCTATTGCTCCAGCTCAGCAGCAGCACCGTCAGTCACTCTTAGTCATCCATATCTTGGGAAAAGCAAAAGCACAAGTGTAGACGTGAAACAACCAATTCTCCATGAGCTGTATGAATGGAACTGCTGAGGCATCCTCTGGGGAATCCTCAGCATCGTCCCTGGGTACTTTCAGCTGGCTTCCAAGTGGCTGTGCAGAGCTGCTTAGCCATATCTCCTCCGTGGGAGTGAGACTAACATGTGTATGTGTGTGCACGTGTGTGTGGGTGTGCAGTTTATGTTCACAACAAAATTAACGGCTTTGTAACATAAACATGGTTTAGCGTTTCTCCTTTTTTTTTNCAGGGTTTTGGGTTTTCCCTTTTTTTTTTTTTTTTTTTCTGGGAAAAAGCCAGTTGACTTCTTTTTGCAAAATAGAGAGTATTATTCTGCCATTTTCACCCCTGCAGAGCAATCAAAAACACTGTCTCAAGCACTATCCAAGTATTGATGTTGTGGATACACAGCTAAATAATGAGATATTCCAAAGAATTCATGAATGTTTTGGGTTCTGAGTCAGCTTCAAATTTCCACAGAAGTGAAAAAGTACTCCAAAAAATTTTGTTTTTCATCAGGGGTTCCTAATTCTCTAGGGTTAACATAATGTGATATTTTTCAATACCATTGCACATCTAAGTTGTGTCAGATATTAATTGTAGCATTGCTTCAATGACCTGGTTCCTGGTAACTAACAAAAAATCTGCTTCTCCTTGATGATATTGCAATCCCAATCCCCAGGTGCACTGCACCTTGTAGGAGTGCCCAGAACAGCAATGAGCAGGGCCTTGAGCAGGCAAGCAAGAAATCAAGGGCTTGACCACCTACTGGGAGGCAGCTCCTTTGTGCTGCTGAGATGGGGAAAAGTGTCTGGAATCAGTCATTCTCTCCTCTTTTCTTTCAAGAAGGTGATGTTCCTCCTCCACCAGCTTCCATCTGTGGTGCAAGAGAGCTTCTGGGCTCTAGAATGGGTATAACAATGCTTAATCTCAGACTGAAACCAGGACCAGGCCAATATTACTTCAGGGACCCAGGAAGCACAGCATCATTTCTGGCTCCCACACAGCCTTCACCTGCAATGCACCGAGCAGAGTCCAAAATATATTTTGCATACAAATTAATGAGATACATTTATAGCACCCCTTAGACAGCTTTATTCTGTTAGTGCTTACCTTTATTACTATGTAACATACTCAGCTCTCATTGTCATAAATTGTGCTCTGCTTTTGAAGGGGGGAAATAATTCCATATAAAAGATAAATAAGTATGGAGAATAAAATCCAGCCAGTTCCTACATGGCTACTGGAAAATGGCAAAGTCATCCCATACATAAGTAAAACATCAGATCCTGACATTTAGTGATTAGAATCCTTCTCCTGACTTTGACATGCCCAAAGTGAGTGTGTGGGGGAACATCCCCATGCAGTAGGATCGTGACTCCACCATTGCAGCTCAGGGATTTTTTGCAGGCTTAGGAGCCAGTGGTAAGGCGGTGTGGCTTTAAAATGCGTAAATATGGACAAAATAAGCTTTTATCTACAGCAGTATTCAGATAATTCCACAGATGATGTGTATATTGTTTCTGAAGATAGAAAAATTAAAACAAAAGAATTGAAAATGGCTTTCTGCTGCTCTTAGCCACTGGTTCTTGGGATGCTCAGGCCACTTCCACATTGCTCTACCTCTCTAGACTTCAATTTGTAGCAGAAACACAGCTCTGCTCCTGATCAGCCCCTCACCCATCCCTGTGAAATCACAAGTTGCATCCCAGCAGATTAAAGTGAATTTGAATCAACAGCAGCTTAAGTGAGCAAATAAATGAACTGCAACACCATTAGAAGGAAGTACACGGCCATTTCATCACTTCAGAGGGACTCTCCAGCCAGGTATAGAGGTAGGGCCGGGGGCAAGCTCCCACCTCTCTGCAGGTGCCTCACCAGGGTTCATGAGTCAGAACCATCAGATGTTAAGGAAAACTCTTTTCTGAAGTGGTATTATTTGATGCTGTTGAAGGCTGCAAAATTGAACTCCAGTGTAGGAAGATTTTTAAGTTAAACTACCTTATGCCTGTTCAGAATCTGTGGGAAAAAAAACTTCACCTTCTTTTTTTTAAAAAAAAAAAAAAAAACAACAACAACAACAAAAAACAACTATTTCATCTTCTACAGATAAACAGAAGAATGGAACCACCTGGACTATGCAGCATTTCTCCCAGTATGCCATTTTTAGCAGGAGTCCCTTCATTCCGTAGAAAATTCCCTGTACTTTGTGGCAACAGACTGGGGCAACTGGGGTGGCTACACACTTTGGGGGACAATACACACCTTCTGGACACAGAAACCTCTGTTCTCTATAGGTGGTGCTGCCATTTGGCCACACGCAGTGACTATTAGTGAGTGCTTTTAAATAGCTCATCAAACTAAACTTATTTATTAGACAGTAAACTGTCTAAAAAACTTTAACTCTAGTCCTGCCCTGCTGGCACAGGTTCTACATTGTTTTCATATAATACATCCTCCTCACTGGTCCTACAGATAATTGGCGATCCATAATTAAAGCAGCACAGACGATACCCCCATGCAGAAAACGTAGGCCCATATTTTCAGCAAGATGGTATTCTTGGGGGTATATGACAGCAAAACAAACAAACAAATGAATAAAAACTGTCTTTCCTTCCAGACGTGCTTCTTAAAAGGGTACTATTGTCTACCATTCATAACTAACTGCATTTATGAGTAATAGAATACTTCCTTGCATGTGAAGATAAATGTACAGTATTATGGCATAATAAGCTAGGATGTATTTCAGCAGAGCTTTGAGTAAGTGAAAATTGCAATTCAGAGGTTATCTTGAAGATCAAATCCCCAGTCAGAAAGCTATATTGTTGCCTTCATTTTCCTTTCTCAACCCCATGAAGGCTTAATTGGCAGCTAGCTTACATTGTGATCTCCTAGCTTCTTAAAATTTTCTTTTTTGTAACAGATTTTTTTTTTTAATGAGCATTTTCTCCAGGGAATTAATTATTACTTTGACTGGTATATTCATATATTTCTATCAAGAAGTTTTATAAATTACCAAACTCTTGACAGAGTGTGCAACCATAAAAATCACAAAGAGTATCTGTAGTTCTTTCTAATTCCATTAAATCATTTTTTTTTTTTTTTATCTGAAGCTCATTCTCTTCCTTTGTTAAATGACAACATTCAGATTCAGTGGCAGCTAACGTCTAATGTGCATGTTCTGTGACACTGCTATGGATTTACAGAAGCTGTACCATAAGAAGAAATACATGTCACAAAGTGAGAAGAGCTCAAATGAATGAAGAGTTTCATCACTGCATGAGCATCATTTCTGCAGAGAGAATGCTCATTACAGACTTGACTTTTCTACCTTGTTTACATTTTATGCAGAGCTTTTAGAAACACGCTCACTGTGAGGCACTCTGTGGGAAAACATACTTTCAGCATCAGTCACCATATTAACAGGGGGCCAAACCCTGGGGCCTCGGCTCTGTCTTGAGACAAGCAAACTTCAATCAGGTTAAGGACTGAGACAAGCCCAGAGGCTTAGGCAGTGCCTTAGCCACAGACCCTTAACAAGGAAAACACTGCACAGCTGTGTTGCTCCAGGATCAGGAGCTATATCAGGACTGGACACCAGCTATATGCTTATGTGTCCAGTCTTGGTCCACAGGGAAGACACTCTGTGCCCACCTAGCAAAGCTTCTCCTTTTCCTCCAGGCACATCCCTTTTCTTGGTCTCCTTCCATTGCTACTGTCTAAAATTTACATCACATCTTTTTCCTGGATGAAAGTGACTGGCAAATTTTGGGTTTCAGACACGTTTATCATTGTGTCGTGCCTTCCACAGATCAGACTGCAGACTTTCAACTCTTGTATTTGTTCTACTTTCCCTTCCATAAACTCTGCTCCCAGTGGGCAGGCTTAGGGAGAAGCATGGGGGTGCGTGTCCTGCTGCCAGCAGTGGTGATGATTGGCTCTCACCACCAACACTCATCCCCACACATAGCACTTCTGCAGCAGTAAGGGGGCACCTTGTTTCTGTCTACTTTCTCTTCTTTCTGCCTAGATTGGCTTGGTGGAGTTAAAGTTACCCTCGGTGTTCAAGTTACAACTTTGTAACAAATGAAAACAGCAATTAAAGCTGCCACTTCATTCTTAAGTCACACCATTTTGTCTAATTGCAATATATATAATACATAAGATCATGCTGTGCTGGGGAATGTATATGCAATAACTGAACACAGTGGCATGATTTAGGACAGGCTGGCTTTGAATTTCTTTGTGTGAGCAGGTGGTGTTTCTACACTGCCTCAAATATATTTAACATGACACTATAAGGTCAAACTTACCTCTTCTGAGGGCTTGGCTTTATTAGTAGCCCAAATAATAAGTAGCAAAAGAGAAACTTCAACCAAAGCTCTCTTTCTAGAGTTCCAGAAGGAATTCTTTGGATTTGCTCTTAGTTTGCCCATTCAGAAGGTGTTTATATACGTCTTATGTTTAAAGGGATTTCCCAGGACTACTTTAAGAGAATTGCAATAGGTAAATTTGTTCCTGCTAAGTTAGTCTGTCAGATGAGATGGAGGAAATGGAGGTTTGCTCTTTGCCCACACCATCCGTAAAAAAGAACAGTCTCATCTTACACCTGCATCTGCCTCATAATGGAAGAAGGACAAATACAGTATGTACCACACCCATTTTAAGAAAGGGGAGAAAATGGTTGTGCCAACTACATGCCCTATTTTAATAAAAGCTCGACAGTAAGCAGTCCTCTAGGACAAAGGCACTGAGGTAAGTGAAAGATGGGACAGACCCCACTGTGTATTTGCTAAAGGCTGACTGTGGCAGGGTACCTGGATAGTTTTCTTCACTGCAATGACAGATTTTCTTGACTAAAGAAATGCAGTAGGTCTCATCTCTATGGATTTCTGAAAAGTAGGTAATAAGGTGCCACATGGGAAATTATTAGTGAAGCTGAAGAAGATGGGAATTAGTTCAAAAAGTATAACGTGGATAAGAAACTAACGAAAGGGAAATGTCAACAGTTTGTGGTGAAGAGAGCTTCAGTTCTGGAATGAGGTTACTTGTTGCAAGGATCTGGGCTTACAAGGTTACTAGGACCTAGCCTTTATTTATGAGTTTCATTTTGAACATGGGGTGAAAAAAGTAGGGCTGTGCTAGAAAAAAAAATTACTGGTCACAAAACTCTGGGATACATAAAAACTGCAGAATGAACCAGAAGAAGAAAACCATAAAAAGTGCATAATTTTGTACTTTGAGGTCATTATCACACAAACTTTTGCTCTTCAGCTTGAAATGGAAAGAGGGAAGACAGAGGTTCCTGTTGGTCATGCACAAGACTTAAAATTGAGAGACTAATGAGAATGGCAGACACAATCCCCAAATGGTGATAGTTCCCATGGAGGCACAGCAGTGCCACCAACCATACAAGGGGCCTCATCCAAGCCCTGCGAGCTACTCTAGGACACTGTGTCCAGGAGGGACACCTCAACCTGTGAGGGGGAGGTGGAAAAATCTTGGGGTACAAGGGAAATGAGAACCCAGCCAAGCAGGAAGCCGTACAAAAATGTCACCTGTGCAGTGCAGTAAACCATAGGCTGACAGAGAATTTAATAATTTCTTGTAGAAATACCAAGGAGGCAAACAGTGGGCACCAAGAATAGCTACTTAACTTAAAGGATATGTCACAAACATAAACATATGTATAAACAGTATAAAACAGATTCTAAACACTATAGACTTGAGCTTCTAAAAGAGCCTTTCAGCAGAAATTGTGAACAATGATCTCTTTACTTAGGGGGATGGGGACTATGATTATAAAATGGCATTATGTGACAATAACCACCCATGTTAATGCAGGAGATAGAGCTTAGTGACTGCAGAGGTCTTTTCTAGTTCTCTGCGCCCATGAAGCACTTGATTTTCCCAGTTTCAAGATTTTCTTTTTCTAGCTTAAACTCTTCAACAGGCTTAATTTGGAAATGCTTTAAAAATGCACAGCATAGGATAAGGAAAAGTGAAAGTTAAAAATGTATGGTGCCTTACCTATAAACTTGTTTGGTGATGATTTGTATCTTGCCAGCTCTATGCAAAGTTACTTGTATTGAGGGGATTCTTAGTCTTTTACTTCTACCTTCAATGCAACATTAAAAACTGAGGGCCCAAGGGGAATAATGTCATTCTACAATGAAAAATATACTAAATAAGGGTGGAAATATTCATGGAGAGAACTCTCCTAAATGCAGATGCCATGGAAATATCTCCTTTTAACATTTGTGTCAAATGTTTCAAACTTGGAGCAGTGCAACTTCATGCCCATTTTTGTCACTTTGAAAGATTATATTCTGCTTTTTGCTATATCTGTACTAATTTTCACTCCCCAGATTTTTTAACACAGTGATCCACATTCTATCCCCACACATTGCTGAAACGAGCCAATGTCAAGGCAGAAATCTCAGAGGGAAACAAGGTGGGTAGAGATTTGCTGAAATTTAATCTTTCTGAGTTGGTGTTACTTCTAGTAAAAAATAAGAGGGGGAAAAAGAGGTGAAACATTTCTGTATCCTC
Source organism: Odontophorus gujanensis (assembly GCA_013399175.1). Lineage (NCBI taxonomy): Eukaryota > Metazoa > Chordata > Aves > Galliformes > Odontophoridae > Odontophorus > Odontophorus gujanensis. The sequence continues at coordinate 165,089 of VXAB01010303.1, read as the reverse complement.
AGGCTGGTTTTAGCACAGGTCAACTGGTGGACATTTCAGTACAAGCATGGTAAGTTTGGCCCAAAGACTTCCACAACTGGCTGCTGTCACCATGACTGGTTTTATGCAGCAGTGTGTCAGTGATGAGGGAATGAGACAAGCCCGTCCGGTAGAAGATAACTAGAAGAAACTCTTAAAAATTTCAGGGGCCCTTCCCATATATAATTTTTCCTAAAGGACTTTGGTGTCCTCATCCATGAGTTGCTCATTAGAGGAAATGTGTGAGGTTCTCTGTATTGAGTGCCGTGGTCAGTGGGCATGGTGGTGATGGGTTGATGGTTGCACTAGATGATCACAGAGGTCTTTTTCAACCTTAATGATTCTATGATTCTATGATAATTTACATATAATTGCTGGTCAAAGTCAGGATCCTTTGTTTTCTGTACATTATGGGAGAAGTAAGGGAGAAAAAAGCACCCACTCACTCAAACTTGCACACACAAAGTTACCTCATATGTTATTCACATGAACAAGCTATTAAAATGTAAAGACATTCTGTGACATGAACCAGTTAGTTTGTCAGTTTGAGCTGAGGTGTTGGAGTGACTGAGGCAAATCGGATTCCAGCAGTTGCAAGAGAAATCGCTGGAGATGTGTGGTTGTGTTTTATAGTTAAGGCATTAAAGTCCAAGCCACTCTTAAGTGAATGGGCATCTGAAGAAAGCTGATCAGAACTTCTGGCATAGAACTTTAAATCTGCACTGCACAGACTTTGACCCTCACTTTTCTCTGAAGTTTTAGTAAGATTAGTAAGTGCGCAATGTATAGCAAAGTAAAACTCATTCTACAGTGGAATTGGTGATCAACAGAACATTGGTTAAATTGTTCCAGGCAGAAGAGTGAAAGTAAAACACAGAGGTGCAAATTAGGATTTTATTTCATTGTGTAGACTGAATTCAACTTAGATTGCTTTATCTTCTGCATGTTTTAATCTTAGTCCTTTCAAGACATGCTATGCAGTGACTACAACTTCTATGGAAGGACACAGGGAGACACACGAATAAACGACTGATGAATCTACAGAATCAACATTAAATGAGTAAACCCATCCAATTAATAATCCATATGCACAGAAAAATCATGATTCCACCCCTTATTTTGATAGCAGACATTTATTCGAAAGAGCACTGTTACTAACAGGCTGCTTTCAATTAAGAATCTGTTCCTTTATGACAGTTTTTGAAGACTTAACATCATGGCTGCTGCATAAGCCTCATCAGCTATTTGGCATAAGCATTCTTACAGCAGATGCAATAAGGTTTCATTTGGGTAAATTGTGCTTTTAGCAGAAGATGGTTAAAAATAAAACAGGTCTGGGTTTCATCCCATCTTTCTTACTTTCAGAAGAGAGGCAGAAGAAAATTGTAAATTTAATAATAAAAAGTAATGGTGATATTTACAAAGATAATGATAATTTTTGCTGTGCACTCGGGTGGTGGTGTGAGGTAAACATTTGTCTTTTATGGCCAAGTAGAACCATTAAACCTATTTCACACAGGCTGTCAGCCATCTATCCAGAGACAATGCCTTTTAGTCACAATTAGCCAGGCCACTTTGAGCTTTGCCATTTGTTTTACTTAAATAGAAAAAATAAATAAATCAAACTTTGCTTGCAAAGATGAGTTTGCGTAAAAGAAATATTTTGTTTCATTTTTGGGTGATGCATCAACCCATTACGGCTTAGGACAGCAAGAAGAGTAGTGGAGAGGTGAGGCCAGCTCAATGGGGAGCAGCATGAAAACCCACTACCTGAACACCCATCCCCTGGTCCCCTCTGCCTCCTGCACATCTCTCCCCAGTCCACAGCTGCGTACCCTGCCTGCAGCAACCTCCCATCACTGCTGCGGGACTTCTGACTCCTCTGCCCTCCTCTGTACTTCCAGACTGACATCGCCAACCCCTTAGGAGTGGGGGTGGGCATAAGAGGGATAGGTGTGCTGGGCCAGCAATGCTGCTTTGTGCTCTGTGCTATGCAGTAACAGCAGAGAAGGGAATTCCTGTGTAGCTGGGCAAGGCAGATCCCCAGCTCTCTGCTCAGCTTGGCTTTCACCCATCAACTGCATCGAGAAACAAGGAAGGAGAGGGAATGCAGAAGGAATGATGGGGACTCAGATGCCCATATTAATGCATTTGCAGTTGTTATCATGGTTTTATTGACAGCATATCAGGCTTAACTGGAAAATTCAAAGATAATGCAAGTATCATGTTAATGTGCAGCTCTGTAGTACCTATTATATGCACTGTAAGGCTGCCAGAGCAAATCCCGTTTTCGGTGGTGAATTGGATAATCTGTTGCATTTTTAAAGGCCATTCGTCCTGAGAGATTATGAATTTATATCGCCTAAGGTTGTATTCCATCATTACAAAAGTGCTAGAATCCTTCTTAAAGTTTGTTTTACCTGTAGCAGCAGTGGGAATTTTGTCTCCTGCATTACATTCACTAGCACTGGTGTTTTGACATTTGAGAGTTATCTTTTGGTTTTACCTGCTGCAGGAATAAATTAGAGACACAACTTCTTTTAATAATGCAACTAGTGGTTCTACTTATTCAGTAGCCTCAAGCCAATGACACCTTTCTTTACTTTCTATACGCTCATCTTCATGTACAAAGGTCTACTGTTAAATGATTAAATTGGTGATCAAACTGTGATCTGTTTAACTTAACTGAGACTTTTCTCAGCAAAAGGGAGACATCATTTTACATTTTCTCCAACAAAAATTGTATGTAATCTATTCTGCTAGTAGAAGGAAATGTAAAGATAAGAGGTAAATGGGATTTCTGTACATTACTGTTGTGCAGTAGTCCTACTATTTCAACATATAAAAAAAATAAAAAGCCACATATTCCCAGCATGTCTCTTTTTAGCATAGACTATCTTTTATTTGCAGTAATTCTGAACCTGGGCTTGGCAGCCTACTCAATATTGTTTGTGTGAATTCAATTTTGGAAGAATCTAGGAGTTGATGTAACTTTGCTTGTATGACTGTTACATTTTTTTGTGTTACGTTTACCCCTGCTACAAGAAAGTTTATGGAAAAAAGTACCTCAAAAGAGAAAATGGAAGAAAAGAAGTGAAGCTTATGCCCACTTCAGATTTGTACAGGAAAGAGCAAAAAGGACATGACCCCAGGAAGGAAAATCCCCAGCCACAATGACTTACCAGCACAAGTGATTTGCCACCAGGGCTGATATTGCATGCTTAACAACAATTGCCATTCCCTTCCTAGGCTTGGCTTCAGACAAAGGATTGTTTAGTGTTTTTATATTAATTCTAAACAATCTCATCTTTCCTGTGTTGGGCCTTCAAGGACATCTTCTATAGCATCCAAGTGTGTCTGTTAAAATACAGTCAGTGCATAGACCTTTTCAGAGGCTTTTCATCTGGACACAATCTTCCTAGGCACTAATCATTTAACAGAAGTATTTGAAGCATCACAGTGAAGGTAACCTGAATCTGCAGTCACCCAACCATGCTCAATTTTGTGTTTTCTTTACCACTGCACTTCAGTTATAGAAAATGGTAGGCATTATATTTAGTTTATTTTGTTTGAGTATCTATTAATTATATTGAGATGGCAAAAAGAAAACTCTCAGACATACTGATCTATTCAAAACTTCATGCAAATGCTTTTTGTCTTCTCCATGTCAACTAGAAAACTTAGGAGGAATTTCTTACACCATCTTTTCAAAGGCCATACAGCAGCAATTTTCAAGTAACTTCTGATTAACTCCCAAAGTTGACTAGACAAATGGAAACAGCTTCTGTGAGATGACTCGATATGGAAGGGAAGGACACACATTCTGAGGAATCCTAGAAGATTAATACCTGAAAATCTTGGTGTGATTCTGCAGAGGAAAGCTATAAAGGTGCTGACCCTACCATGCTGTTTGTAACCCATATTCAACACATCCAGGTGATAGAAGCTGCTACCTTCAGTGCAGGCTAAGGGAGCAAATAGTGACAAAGAAATTATCTCCAGCATCTTTCCAGTGCAACCCAGGTCATACACTGATAAAATAGTATTTTATAAATGGTTTTGAAAGAATTAGTGTTAGAAATAAAACAGTTCATTAACAGATGTGCAACCGCCATCTCAACTAGAGACCCCTGTAAATGCAGTCATTGGGGAAATATGGTTTCCTGGGGCTGGCACAGATGATATCTAATTGGAATCACAAGTTTGAATGAAAAATAGGTCTTGTTTATAGTAGGGTATAATGTAAAGCTGGGGACTATAAAGTTCTGCTAGCTATTACCTGGCGCTGATGAAGTTTGAAACCACAATGGTGGAAATATTTAACATTAGTCTGAATAGCTTATAAATACAAAATTGTCCAAGGCAAACTACAGGAAGACAACTTGTTAACAGAAAGTAAAAAAAGCATTCAGACAACCTAAAAATATAATTGATCTATTGCTCTATTCTGCTCAGTCAGTTGAGAAGTGGAGTTTTGCTGACAACATTAACCATTTTTTAGGTTTGTGTTGTTCTATTTTTGTTTATAACATTATTGGGTCTGCAGAACCTGGTGGTTGTGATAAGTGTATGTGATTTATAAGATGGTGGGACTTCATGATGGTGGAGATTCCTTTGCAACAGAATATTTACCAGAACTTGAACAAGGTCTTGTAGCACTTAAGCTTGATAAGGCGTTAGAGGTGGGGAGATACATAAAACCCCAGATCTGTGGGATGTTGTAACAGTCATTCTGATGGTTGAGGATTGTCAGTGACATGAGCCTGTTTCTCATCCTCCTAACACCAGATGGGAATGCCAGAAACAAACAAACGTTTCAGCGCTGTATAAAAGTCCTTGGGAAAGGCCAGGACAGATAAAATATTGGATGGGGGAAGAAACACAATGGAGAATGAACCAAACAATAAATGCAACCATGTGCACTGTGAACCACCTGACTAAACCAGATGCCCCTGGAGAGGAAACAGCAAAATACCTTCATTTTCCCCAGAGCCATCAAAGGAAGCCTGCAGTGCAGGGCATCAATGTTATCCACTCAGATTTAATATCTGATGTGTTTGCATCTGTGATGGGGGAGCAAGGCAGAATTCCTGTTACAAAAGTACAACAGTTACAGCTCTACTATAGGCTAACACTACACAGGCTAGTAGTTCTATTGTGGCATATGTTGGACTGAAACGTATCAGGAGAAAAAGCTTGGGATTTTTTTTCCCTTGGTTCTGGAAAAGAACAGTAAATGGATTCAGAGTCATACTCAGTATCTGCTGTACCTTCAGAGGTGAGTTTCAGCATTGTCTGAGACATGCTGTTGTGCATTAACAGTGCTGTTAGTTCAGTTCCATTCTCTTAACAGTTCATTGTTATTTCAATAACTCTTTTATTTGCAATATTATTTTTAGACAGCAAGACAAGCGGTAAATATTTAACTTGCAGGATTCATTTAAACGTTCTGGATGAAGACGGTTTCTAATAACTTTACCAATGGGTCAGTTCATTCCCTACTCAAAACAATCCGCAAAAAAAAGGACAGGAAACTCCCTCGAGGAATTTTCTACAGACGGTTCCATCAGGAAGGCATTAAGTGTATATTTATCTCTTGCCTCCCCCCGTTCGTCTTGGAACAGGCTAAGCAGTTCAGATCTGGGAACCAGGGTATCTCAAGGGATCTGCCAGAGGTCAGGCATTTCTGCCTAGAAACCCAAAGCCTCTGCACTACTCATACTCCCTGTGGTTCTCTCTTAGTACTGGCAGTGCAGCTCCAGTACACAGCCAAGGCATGGAGAGGACTTCACACAACGTGTATTTACTTTGGTGTAGATTCCTGATTATTTCTGGAGGATAATCACTTGAGACGTACCATACATCCTGGCCTAAGCGTGCATCCCACCCTTTTTCTACAAAATGGACAACTTAGGCATGGACCGAAATCAGAGAAGGGAGAGAAGAGCCTCCGGCCTCCTGACACTATCTGACTCACACAGAAAATCACTCACGTAGTGCGAGGGGTGCGTGACCTATACACACGATACCTTTATTAGCCCTCCAAAATATTTAAGAAAAAATAAAGAGTGATGAAAATGCTATTGTGTTCCTCTGATATATTCAATAGGATTGATTTGATTGGAAATTATTCAGAGCTTACTCATGTCATTTGTCACTAACTCTTTGTTAATATTACTGAATTCATTTGCAAGGCGTTGACTTAGTTAAATTAGTTTTCTTTGCCTCACATCAGTGGTAAGGATGGTTCTGAAAGGAGGACCTGGAGGGGAACAAATGCTCCATAGCATTTTGTTAGTACTGAACACATGGATAAGTCAGTTGGTCAAAATAGGGCAATACAACAGCCAAGTAGCACAGCAGCCTGAAACACTGAGAGGAATAGAATCACAGAATCATAGAATAGCTCAGGTTATAGGGGACCTCAAAGCTCATCCAGTCCCACCCTATGCCACAGGCAGGGCTGCCACCCAGCAGCTCAGCTGTCCAAGGCCCCATCCAACCTGGCCTTCAGTGTCTCCGGGGATGGGGCACCACAGGTTCTCTGGGCACAGCATTTCTTCCTAATATCTAACCTAAATCTCTACTCTTTAAATTTAAAGCCATTCCCTCTTGTCCTATCACTATCAGACTGTGGAAAAAGTCATTCCCCTTCTTGCCTGTAAGTCCCCTTCAAATACTGGAAGGCCACAATGAGGTCTCCCTGGAGTCTTCTCCAATATAGAGAACAGTACTCCTCCATTCAAGCTGCTAGGGTTACTTTACTGGCATAAGGAGAACAAGATTTGTCCTCTGGTCTTGGTACAGCTAGAAATTCCTCTAGAATCAAAACCAGGTTGTGTTATCAGAGGAAAAGGGGCATGGCAAAAAGCTGAAGTATTATCTCCTTCTCCAAAGAGAGAGCTCTGTTTACTCAAGGCCGATCTGTCCCTCATTCAATTTCATTTTCTTTTCTTACAGCAAGAAACTGTCACAGACAACAGGTATCTTATCATCATATAAAATACAACAGAGAATGGGAAAAAAAGAGTTTGGGAATAAATAATTGATCTCTTGAGGAGATACTGACAAGGAACAACTATTTTTTTGTAGTAATACACGATCTGTTAGAAAGGAAAAAGAAACTGTTCTAGAAAGACAAGGATAAGAGAGACCTCCAGCAAAAGATAGGGGAGAGCAGTTGTCTGTATTTTAGGTTGTTTTTTTTTCACTTAAGGGACAAGAAGTTTTTCCCTGCAGATGTCTATAGGAAAAGGAGTATTTTGCTTGCTCTGTGATCCCCAGTTATATTTTTATTTATCAGATCAGGGATTGCAAGCGAGGAAATCACTATGGTGGCAGCATTCAGTTTTCCAGAGTAAGGCGCAGCTGGAAGAAACCCTTTCAAAGCTGACATCCTTGCAGTTCAGAAGACACAAGGCCTAGCTTGGTGCTTCCCCTGCTCTGGACTGAGGGATAGAAGTCAATGGCAGAAGGGCAGAGCCCAGGCTCCAGCACAGCCATCGTGCTGAGGGCAGAGCTGGGTGTCCAGGGCATATTCGACCACCACTATCCCAGCATCTGGATTTCAAAGTGGGACACAGGAACAAGCACTTCCAGGGTCAGAAATTGAACTATTTGTTTTTATTTTGTCTCCACCGCTGAGCTATACACAGCATTGAGGGCAATTTCTTAGTACTGGCTTTAGCTGAAGGAAAGCTCTGGGGGCAAAACTGCTTATCTGTAAAGATGCAGCAACTGCAGGTTGATACAATTCCTCTATTCTAACTTGAATAATTCATCTGTGGGACAATGATATAAACTACAGTGTGCATTATGATACAAATACTGTACATTAGAAACAGGCAGATTCACAACTCATAGTTTCGATGGATTTTTTTTCCTCAGAATAGGAATGAATAAACGTCATAGAATCATAGAATCATGTGAGTTGGAATGAAGCATTAAAGGGCACATAGTCCAATTCCCCTGCAGTGAACAGGACCATCCACAGCTAGATCAGGTTGCTCAGAGCCCCACCAATCTGACCTTGAATTTCTGCAGGGACTGGGCATCCACCATCTCCCTGGGCAACCTATTCCAGTGCCTCGTCACCCTTATTGTAAAAAACATCTTCCTTATATCCAATCTAAATTTCCACTCCTTTAGTTGGAAACCATTTCCCCTTGTCCCATCGGAACAGACCCTGCTAAAGTCTGTCCCCTTCCTTCTTATAACCCCTCTTTAGATACCAAAAGGCCGCTTTCAGGACTCTGTCCTGTATTTTCCATAGCAATTTAGTGATTACCTCTTACAACAGAAGAATATCTCATTTAGTTGCACACACTGGATTAAAATAAACTGGAATATCAAGGTATTTTTCTTGGAATAATTAATGAAGCAAAATAGACTAAAAGAAAAAACTGCTGCCAGAACTAAAAATGCCCACAACAGGGAACTATTCAAAGAGACACTGCACCGTTGAGTCTGAATTAACTTGTCCCTTGACACTAGAGGATAAGATCCTTAACACTGTGAGAGCAGAAAAGAAAGATCAGAATCTGCCTTTTGTACCCAAGTGAGCCTCTTGGGACCTTCTCTATGAGTAACATCTGCAACCACAAAGCATGGGAGGAAATGCCTCAGTTCAGGTCTGTAGGTGCTGTGTGGTGGGATTTGGGAGCATCCTGGCATACGTAATGGGAAGCAGTGGGATGAGTCATTTAGCCAGCAACACCCCAGGCGCTTTGTTTCTCTTTGTTTTTGCAAAGTTTTACATTTTATTTGTTCTTTCTTTGTTTTCTGCAATTGCTCATCAGTCTGAAAGTAGCTGTTTTGATCTTGTTAGGTGAAAAGAAATACATTTGGACTCTTAACGTGGAAATGAATTACTTACCTGAGTAGAAGGAAGGTCTGACTGGCTCAAACTTGAATTCCCAAAGGAAAGACCACTTGTCAGAATTAATGATAATGATACCTTTCAAATTAAGGTGATAGTGAATGAACATCCTCTGCTGCGGCAACTGTTTGCTATGTAAGGGCTTTCTCAAGCATATGCCTTTGACTCATATCTGTTCCTCTTTAATCCTTCAGTATTGGAAATGAGAATTTAGTAGAAGGCAGAATTCCTCTGAAGAATACAAAGCCAAGATCTGGAAATACCAGTGCTGAAAAAAATATTTCATCTTTTCACTTTTTGTAACTCAGCTTGCAACATATTTGCTGTCTTCTAATTGCATTTCTCACTTGCAGTATTTGCATTATTGGCTGTAATTATGCTGTATCTGCTAAATGTATTAAAAATCAATAATGTGCATTTTAAGTATGGACTATAAGAAATACTATTGTTCTGGATTGCAAAGAGAATAGGAAGGCAGCTGAAATACTTGTTTTCTACATAAAATAATGACCTTTGGACCTATTTATATTTTACATTATTATTGGCTTTGCTATTCTTAGACTAATACTCAAAATCAATTCGCTTAAGGGTTGGATAATACTGCCAATGAATGTAGTAAAATATCTGCTGCAGAAAAAAATGACACCTCTCTCTTCTTTGAAAGTCATAGTTAAAGGTGCTGATAGCAAAAGGGTCTTTGGCAAAGTGGAAATCTCAGCTGCAGATGGGAGGTTTATTGCCTTCCTTTGCATTTTATAGCATATTCTGTAAGTCAGCTGGGGAAAGCAATGGACATTTGCCAAAGCAGAACCCCATTTGTCTAATCACCAAGTATACCCACAAGCTCCGCAGGAGAATATGCCCATGAAGCTCTTTACATGACTGTCTGGAGCGCAAAATAGAAGAAATGAGGGAGCTCTTCAGTTACTGTAAATGCTTGAGTATTTCTGCAAGGTACTGTGTTTTTCCCTTGAAATGGTGCATGACACAATCATACTGGAAAGATCTCGTCTCTCACTATATCATTTTTTTCCCTACAATTTGAACCTCAGAAGACACTGGGGAAAATGCAAAAAGTGTAGAGAAAAGTCTTTTTAAGGCATTTAACCAAGAATAAAACAAAAGAAACTCTTCTATCCCTTTCTTCCTCTCATCCCCTACAAAATCTCATTGAATTTAATGCTGGATAAATTTACTGGATCTGAAAGCAGAACAGATTCTGCTCAGCATAACACATGCAATGACAGAGGGGCATCTTCCCAGTGCCCTGGACATCCTGAGCTGAAGAGACCATCTCTAGGGTGAAAAAGTGCTTTGGTCTCTGTGCTAATTCAGTCCTTGTCCTCTCTGCTGTGACTGCCAACAACCATATCAATTAGTCGTACCAATTGTGATGGTGATTTTTGTGATGTGAACACCTGTCCTCTAGGAACTGGGCGAAGGCGACCAAACAGTTGTCAGATGGTAAGTGTAATGCTAATTGATCCAATCCATAGATCTGTCTCTATATAATGCTTAGTGCCAGAAAGTTACACAGCCAGACATCTGGCAACTAGATGACCATCTAACTCTCTATCAGTTTGACTTTGGCAGGCAAAAAAGTTGGTCTAGTTGTGTATGCTGTGGGCAGCTTAAGAAAGTTAAAGCGTTGCTTTATGCCTGTGAAACACCCGTCTCTGTCCTGAACTTTATTAAAATTATTTGCTGAAGTGACTCTCTGTCGGTAGCAACCTGCCTCAGATGTGAACTGATAGCCTCAGAGTGAAAGGTTCCTTATCTAGCTAATCCAGTTGTGCTGTATCTGCTAAAATACTGAAAAATCAATGAAGCTGTGATAAAGCGTAGACTGTAAAAAAGGCTGTTTCATTGTTGTTGAAGGGTTTTTTTGGTTTTTTGTTTTGTTTTGTTTTTGTTTTTTGTCTTGAATACATACATTCACTATTTTCCATGACTGTAGAGCAAATGGGGCATTGATGAAACCTTCTGATTACGGAGGGAATACTGGATAAATATTCACAATCAGTTGATCAGTAGTTGCGCTATTATCTTAATGTTCATGAGTCCTAGGTCTGGAAGTGGAACATTCTTGATGTTACATGTAGTCAGAGTAGTAGCACTTGCCTAGAATATTCAGTGCTGCATGTAGAAATGATGTGGGCGTTGTTCACAAAATAGAAAAATAAATATGGTGAGTTTTTTACAGTGATTTCTTTTCCCCCTATTCTAAACGTTGACAGGTTTTTTTTTGAGCTCTAGGTGGCAAAAATAAGGACAGTTTCTATTGTAAGAAATTTTGAAAAGACCAGCAACAGCACAGGAGTTTGGAACAATCACAGGAAACACAATGTTTTATTTAATTCCTTTCTTTATGATGTTGAAACAGAGAGTAGACTTAGTGTTTGTGGACCTAAAAATGGTTCACAGTTTGCATGTGGAAGATACGTACATCCACTCCCTAGAGCAGAGCATGAGAAGATGGCTGAGAATGCACAAATTGCGCTGCAAGGATTATGACATTACACTGGGAGAATCACTAAGAAAGGAAATACAAACCGTAGACCAGCACTGAGCTGTGAGATCTCGTGAAGGCGGAGATGGGAAATTAGAATTTGTTTTGCTCAGGAATACTGTGGAGGAAATAGTTTAAAAGAGGGTTTAACAAGATAATGTTGGCAATGAGGTTGTGCAAGGGATTAACTGGGTACAGGTTGCAAAGAAATCAGAAAGGGAAGGATATGGTTACTGAAGAAAAAAGAAAGTAATTTCTGGAGACAGTGGCAGAAAAGTGTGATAGGTTGCAAGTCTGGAAGAAACGAAAAGAAATTTTGGAAATGGTCATGTTATAGCATGAGCAGTGGTAGGGGTCAACATATACAGAGGAATGCAGAAGCAGGAAGAAAACTTCAAAACACTTGCTTCTAGCCATGTGGACAATCATCTACCAGAAAGACTCATGGGAAAAATGGAGAAGAAAATTCGTTAGCTGTCAGCACTGAGATAAATTTTAAAGACAGGCCAGCCTAAAGTCAAACGGGAGTACACATACATATGCCGACTGCTGGGAACAGGAGTGGGCCTTGCTGCCACTTTTTCCCAAACTCCATATCCAAACACTCCTTAGGATGCACTGTAACTATTCAAAGGCACTGAGCAAGAGCTGGTGCTTCCCAGAGACAAGTAGAGCTGATGAACTCCTCCACTCAAAGGGCCAGGCCCCACCTTTGCCCTGTCCTTCCCGCAACAGCTGACCAACAGATAATATAATGTCTCTGCGTGAGGTGATGGGTTCTGGTTATCATCAGAAGGAAACTACATCAGACCCCAACAGCTAACACGGACACAGATGAGAAATAAATCAAGAAGTCTTAAAATAAGATTCAGACAAAAAAGAAAGTTCGAGGAGAAAGGCAAACGTAGACAGACTACTGTCAGCATTTCATCTCCGTTGCCACAACCTTCACCAGTGTGGTAAGGATGGAGGAATGGCTTGCTGCTTTGCTTCAGTCAGAAATCTGCACATCAAAGCACAATTTAGTGTTTCACCATGTGCTAACCTGGCAGTCCTACCCTTGGCATAGCTGTTGGAGATGGGTGACTTTCATGAATGATCATTTTGCTTCAGGCTGCCCAGGAAGTTGTCAAGGCCAACATCCTTTCCTCACCAAACTATGAATGGAGTATCAGATACCACGAGCACCCTACAACAGCAGCTGGAAACTGCTTTTATTAGAAATGGGATGATCAAAACCATGCCCTTTGTACTCTCTGCAGAACACAGATAATTTGAGGGGAGAAGTGAGTAATCTTTAATGTACTCATCCAAATCAAATATTTGTCTCTGTGGTTTTGGAGGCTATCTCTCCTACACCATCTGCTGAATAAAAGCCTAGCAAAGCTCATGCTGAAGGAGATGAGTAGTCTAGGGAAGCAAATTCCCACTGGGATTGCAGCTTCACACTTCAGCGCTAATTTTTGCAGTATGACTGGTACAAGGCAGTAGTGGGGTCAACTTGTCCACCATCTCCAAATAGGAGCTTGGGGAATGCATAGGGAAAACCTGGTTTTGTTTGCACAAAGGTTTGAAGGCAAAGCAATTTTTAAAACAACATCACACAACACTGCGCTGATACAGGAAGTGGCAGAGATGATTACCCTGAGTTTACCGCTCTGAAGATAATCTGACTTCCAAAAGCTCTTACAGTGTAAGGAATCGATGACACTGTAATGATTCTGCTCCGTCATCGTTAAGTCCCACATAGGCACAGTGTTGTGAAAATAAGACACATTCAGATATGTTGAGGATAAGTTCCTATTTTTACCTCCAATATGTGAACAAGAAGCAAAATGACAGTATGAGTTTTCCTTACTCAAGTTTCAGGACTGATAAATGGGAATATTCCACAATCACCTGCACTGAATCTATTTTCCCTGAAGCTGTAGTGTCATCAGTTTAGGCTAAATAGGTAGACTACCAGCACTGGGCTGTGCTAGCCTTTACTTGAGAAACAACCATGAAAGACTTGAGATTCAGAAGGCAAATGCTCCCCAGAATAGCTAGTGAAGCACTCTGCTGAAGCATGTATTTTTTCAGATTTCTTGAGAAATCTGTTGCAATTCTGTGGCTCATTTGACAAAACCTGACCTCATGGCTTCTTTTCTGTCTTTCATCTGTTCCAATTCATTCCTCCTACAACCTGAGTAAATTTTTATTTTGTTGTTGTTGTTGTTGTTTTGTTTTTGTTTTTTTGGTGTCCTACCCTGAATGCAGAGTGTCTGTATACTTAATGTGGCAGCCACCATTTTATATCACTGACTGTAATCATCACAGGCCACTGAAGACCTGTCAGCTGCCAATAATTTTCAGTCATTAACTGTTCAGGCTTAACTTCACCCAATGTCTTAGATGTGATGGGTTTTGTAAAATCACTCTAAGCTCTGGAACCATCTAGCTCCAAATATTTCAGATATGTGTTTTGTCAACAAACACTGGGCTTTTTCTCTCTGTTTGATCTTCAAGGGATAGTTGGGGCATTTTTTTCTACAGACTTTGAAATTAGTTTGCAATGAATAAGCAACAACAAAGTATACTCTCCGTTCTCTTTTCCACTTTGACTGAGGCTTAAATTTTGTTTAATATTTACAGATCATGTTGCTAACCAGTGCATTGTTTAATAAACTTACTGAGTCCCTTAACTTTCTGTCTTCACACAAGCCAAGTCCTGCTACCTCAGAAGTAGTCATGCTGTCAGACCTATTATTAGCAGCATTTGTCTAGTAAACAGCAATAATTGTCACCTGTATCCTGCACAAAACCACAGCAAAACCTCAGACACCCATCATATTTGTCCTGTCAGCACTGGGGTCAGTGCCTCGGGTGGAGTGTGTGCACTCTATATGTCAAAGAGGGTGGAAGGCCATCTTGATCAGCCACCCTTGACAGCCAGGTGTTTTTGTACTAACAAAGCAGTGACAATTCTTTTTCAGATTCTGCATAGCAGTGATTAACTCAGCATCTTCTGTATGTAAACCTTTTGAGGAATGACTTGGTGGCCATTTGTGTGTTGGCTTCATGTGGAGCTTTACAAGCACCGCAATAACTTTCAAGTGCTTCAGAATCAGATAACCACCTGCCCTATGGCAAACCAGTCATAGCAGGACCAGGACCTTCATCTCTCTCTTTTTTCCAGGGACTGGGCTTTCTTCCCTAGAACAGAGCTTGTCAGCAGGCAGGGCAAACCCATTGCCATGTCCCAAGGCAGCTGACTCACCTTCCTTGGTGTGTCGGAAGGTGCATGATTGCTGTGCACTGGGACTGGGGCAGACAAAATGTCATTGTCTCTGTGGTAGCAGCTAGCAGGGGATGCTTTAGGGAAGGGCCTAACAATGGGACAAGGACACTCGCATATCCCAGAACTGACCTCATTATCTCACTGTCTCTCATTAGCCCCTCAGAAGCTGAAGCAAACAACTCAGTTTTCTTCTAGTCTCACAGCTGTGCTCTGAGACTGCTATGCCCAGCAGAGCAGTCTCTAATTCATGGCTTCCTACCTAGGGCTCACCCCTTTCTTCTGGGAGGATGGACAGGGCCTGTCGCTGAGTGACATGGTGTACCAGACTCCAAAAAGTGTCTTCATTTTACAACATTAAACTGCAACAACCAAGGTCATCTGTATAAGTACTTATTTATATATATATTTTTTCAATTTCCCAATGTTTCTAATACTGGCTTAGCTCCACCAGCATAAGCAACACAAAGATCCCTGAGGTAAACCAGTTGCCAGCACAACTAATACCACATAATTTCATCCCACTCATAGCAGTTTAATCAATATAACATTAAGAATTCTGGCAGTAGGGCTCCCCATATTACTTATATTGATGGAGATGAACTTGTGGAGAGTAGAAAGTCTTCAGAGGATCCTCTGAACATAAACAAGACCTAAGAGACAATACTTATTTATCTGAGGGAGCAAGGCTTGTTTTATAAGGGTCTTCTTGTACTGAATGTGGTGTGCATTAACCTAGCTCTGGCACGTAGAACAGGGAGATGATAGCTAAAACAGTGTCACAGTGGATGTGGAAATAGCGTTGTGCTGTACTCATGCACCTTTAACATTGCCAAGGGTTTTTAAATCAGAAAAAAAGGGCACTTGTCCCCAAAATGCTAAAAATTTTCTACCAGAAAACAATGTATATTAGATGATAACGCATTATCTTACGTTCTGATTTACATGAAATGATTATAGGGGGAAAAAAAGGGAAATCATTTTGAGTAAAAATGAACAAACAGGCAAGTGAAACAACTCCAAAGAAAGTCCCAGTTGCTTTCTGTGTGTCTCAAACTTCAAAGGCCCACAAATTGCGTGTGATGGGCAAATGAAGAAGACCATCCACATGCCAGCTATTCACAATGCAACTCCAAAAGCAGTTTTTCTCTGAGAGCATTGATGTCCATTTTATTAGTATGAATAAAGGGAGTTCTTTCACATTTAGCTATATCCAGAAGGGCAATGGTCCATAAATCAATACATGGCATGGCTTTGCTTTTCCAGTCCATCAGTATAATTCTTTTGGCTGCCAGTGCTACTCTCAGGAGTCATCTCTTTTCCCATTTATTCAAATTATGTAGCGAGATGGCAAATTCCAATACCAGCACTGCTGTAGCTTTGTCTAAATTGATTTCTAGGACTAACTCCATTTATCTAAAAACATCAGTCCAGAAGCAGGCTGTTCTATGGAATTTTCCCATCTTAAATATGAGAGTACTTTAGTCAGCACTGAGTACACAACTTTGAACACAGATTATGGTAGATGAGTATGTGCAGACCTTTTAAACAGTTTTTCATAGTGGGCTCTACTGCTTTGGTCAAGAGATTTACTGAGAGACGAAAAACAAATGAATTCCGATTTTGTAGTTTTCTCCCTGTCTTTTGGAAACAAGAGTTTGGTTGTTGTTTCTGATCTGAACTTGGAGTCTGAATACCGCTACGAGAACAAGAGCTTGCTCAGTATCCTTTATGGTAAAAATGCTGCTACACCTCTAGGCAAAGTAACTAATTGAGTCTTATCTGGTTGACCAGTTCTGGTGAGGACAATAAGAGTGCCAACTGAACAGAAATAATTTGTTGTAATAGACTGTCTAATCCACTCCTTCCATATTTTATTAACATAGACATCCACAGATCCTTAAATGTGTCCACCGTCCAACACAGGAATATACAAATATTATTTATAATATAATAGAAATATCATTTTTATGACCGTGTGAGATTACTGCAACTTTAATTATTTTCTTTCAAACTTCATTAGAATTCTGTGCTCTTCTAAAATAGTTCTAAATGGAACCATGTAATTACTGCTATTCCAGTACAGCAACATTTTAGAAGATAAGTTGAGGAATAAATTTCCTAGATTCATTATTGCATATAGTAAATCAGGCAAATATTTCAAAGAATTATTAAAAAAAATGAGGATCACCGTCTTTAATTTTCCTTTTAACACTAAAACTAGTGAAGCTGTGAAAGCTCCATTACATAGCATATGATTCTGTGCAGGAATATGCTTGGTTTCTCCGGCTTCTTATCCAGTAGGTGTTTGTCTAAAATTGTCATTGCAATTTTTATTGCACCGCATGATGTGTGCAGATGTGCTTCATAAACATCCCACGAGGAAAAGATTCTCTGCTCAGTATTGTTGCTCCCAAATGATGCCTACCTTATAGAATAACTTTCTGGGCTATGTCCTCTGGGAACAGGTAACCATTTAAATCCTCTGGATTTTGGTGTTTTAACAAGGATTTAATTACAAAGGTAAGTGTATGCACCTGCTAAGACAGCCCTAATTATTTGATAATGGGGCAATCTTTCTCAATACAACCAGGTTTTGTGGTGGTAAGCTACGCTAATGAAGCACACTGAGAGAACAAATCCTCTCTATGTTAAAAAGCTTACTGAAATTAAAGAAAACTGTGAAGACTGAGATGGTGGATTGTTGGTTTTTTTTTACATCACAGGTATTGACAAGCATGAAGCTAATGTTCATGGAGTACACTCATTGCTACTGGAGGATATTTGGTGTTATTTTTGCCTTGTGTGGTTTCAATAAGTAATATGTGGCACCATCTTTTAATGTCTGTTTCTGACATTTTCATCTCATCTATTGCTTTCGAAAGCTGGTTTATATCTACAGCCACTCAGTTGGAACCAATCAGTAACATTTCAGCAACACTACTGTATTTCCTTCATCCAGTACATCTGCTGCAGGCCTGTGCAGTAGGCACTGGGTCAGTATTATGTTTTAGTTTTTAGAAACTCACACCTTATAGTTAGCCCTTTGCCAATTTAAAATTGCAGAAGCCAGAAGCTAAACTACAGTGTTACAACTTTATAATCTCAGGCTAATAAAAAAAGTGGGGGATCCATAAGCCAGATGGGTTCCAATGCCTCTGTCAGAAGCTATGTTGATCATATACCACTTTTTTTTTTCAGTTGATGTTTCTTAACAACCAAAAACATGTTAGCATTAAAAAAGCAAATGCACTTGACAGCATCAATTCCATTACGGTTCCCAGTCATCTGCTTTATTGGGTTCGAAGGAATTTAGCCAGAGCGCTCTATTTTCACTAGAATGTCATTAAAAACTTTGCAGCTTAGGCAAATGCTAAACTATTTGGAGTGGAATGATTTTCTTAACTCACGTGTTTCAAAAGGATTTTCTTTTTTAAATTTAATTCCTTTTTGAATATTTTTGCTTTTGTTTTCTTTGTTCTTTTGCACTAAACAAACATCACTTCTTAAAACTTCAGTGCTTTTCTTCAGTGAGATGAAAAATATTGACAAATTACAGATGATGAAACATGGTCAAATTTTATTCCATTTGCTGCTGAATGGCACTTGTGCTTGTGGAGCAAATGAAAACAATTTGAAGTCCTAACCCTGAGGCAGATCCCAGATTATTGGAGCCCAAGCAGAAATTTCAGTATTTGGCCCATAAATATCAGAAGCTAAAAAATCAATTAATACAATTGCTTAGAAACAGTGTATAAAATCTGCAGCCTAAACCTTAGATCTCTATTATCTCTATTCTTTAATTCTTCTTTGACAAGCCCTATTACAGCAAGTCTTCATTTCTTCATCCATCCTTTTGCCCATCTTAAAGCAAGAAGTCATGCCCCACCCCTGAAAAAAAAAAAAAATAGAAGAAAAGGAATTTGTCTTCCTATGCAATACAAGTAGCAAAGTGAATCTTTTTAGCCAATTCCTCAGTGTCCTAGAGATCGCTGTTATTAATGTGGCTGGGGGTGCATGCTGCTGATAATTACTGTTAGCTGGAATAATTAATAAGAATAATTGCTTGGTATGGTAAGAGAAGGGGAAGCTCTGGGAAGGGGAAGGAATAGGCTGGAAGAGTGATAGACTCCCTTAGCGCATTTTTATAGACAGGAAGTTCAGTAGAAACCATCCTGAGAATAGAAGAATTGTCTGGATGCCAAGGACAAAAGTTAAGAGATATAAGGCTTAAATGAGATAGGGGCAGCCTGGAATGCTGGAATAAGATCCTATCATGGGTGTGTGAGAGGCAGGAAAGGCTTTAAAGAGATAGCTCCACAATCCCTAATATATCTAAAATTCATAGTTTGGGCTTTATTTCTGGTTCAGGACCAGTTGAGACAGCAAAAAGTCAGGCAGAATAGAGAGAAGTGGTGCCTAAGAGAGAGGTTTTGGGTAGTTTATCCCAGATAGAGAGAGGACAAACTAGTCATTAGAAACAAAATATAGGTGCCAGGGGTGTGGGGAATGACCACAATTTTGGTATAATAGGATAAATCTCCTGCACATCTTGCACTTAAGCAATGGCAGGCACGGCTCTCAGAGCCTTTAGGGCGAGCAGTGAATGCAAGCAGGGCAGGATGTGGACCCCTGGGTTGGGGAAGCTGCTCGTGATCCAGCTCTCCCCTTCTGTGCCTCTGGCTTCTCCAGGCAGTGACACCACCAGCCCCCACCTCTTCCAAGAGCAGACCCAAGCACACTGCGTGCAAACTGCAGAGGCTGCTGCCCCCAGTCCGCCCAGCTAAACCCATCGTACAGCTACTCTTAATACAGCCTTAATGCACATGAACTTAAGAGCAGCTTGCTACAGGTCTGGATGGCCACCTGAAGATGAGTTTGGGAGGGACTGTGTTGAGCTGGGAGGGGCAGGAATTGTCACCAGAGAGATGATGACAGGAACCTTGACAACATCCTCCTTGGCCATCACAGTTGGGACCAGAATTGAAGAAAGTGATGGCCTCTGAACTCTCTCCTGACACCCCCCAGCCACAGCCCACGTGCAAGAGATCTCTCCCTCTCCTCCCCTGCTCTTTCCTGCTGCACTCTGTGCTGTCTACACACATGAATACCCTCCCTGCCTGCCATACACTCACAGGATGTATCTGTAGAAATCAAAGTAGGTTCAGAAAGAGGATATGAAAACTAATGCAGGACAGCAGAGGTTATCTAGCAATCAGAATGACAATAATGTCATAAAGTACAAGTGTGCTCAGAGTGACTTTTAGCTTGTTGCTAGCCATAAGGATATTACTGTTTGCTAGGGACCAAGCACAGCATTTAACTCTGTCACAGGAGATAGGAAAAGCATGTGCTGACAAGGTGTGACCATGTATGATTTCACTTTCCCAATGTAAGTCTTTTAGCGAAGAGCAACTGAAACTAGAAAAGATAGATATAGTTAATTATTTCTGGCTGGCACAGGGTAAAATCCCATTACAAATGCTTCAGTCTGGATCTTGTCTTCCCCCATGACGCTTACTATATAAATTAATTAGGGTCATACTACAAGAAGACTACCACCAGTGCAGAAGAGCGACATGCTATCCTTCCTGTATTAATACTGAATTTGCTGCAGTCTCCATGGGTCCCACCCTGCTCCCCTTCATGATTTAGTGGCTTCTTGTGTCCGAGATCAGTAGGAATGATTTTAAAGGGATATTGCCCAAACTTTCCCCATTCCTAGCAGAAGAGGACAGAAGTTAATACAATGTTTCCTTCAATCACAGTCAATATGGTGCCATATAACTAGGTCTTGGTCTCAGATGAAGTGTGCTGGCTGCTGTCCCAGCACAAATAAGGAATCCTAGGAGCTCCTTTAGCTTAAACAGAGGCATATTCTCTGTACAGCCTCTGACAAACAGAGAAGACTGTAGAGAGATGTGAACAAGACTAAGGTGAAACAGCCTTTATACAAAGAACTTTCAAGTCCCACATCTGTGAAGAATACCAAAATCACTTGTACAAGGGGAACTGATATTTTTTCAAAACTATCCCATTCACTTAGCAATGGCAGTTTGCTCATCTGGCCAGACCTAGGTGAAAGCAGTGTCCTGAGGACTAACTGGCTGGGCCGAGCAAACAGAAGTGCCAGCCAGCTTGCTGTTATCCCAAATAAGCACGACTAGTGCCAGATAGTTCAGCTGGTAGAGGAGTCTACCATGCACAATTTTACAATGCATTTTAATGGGCTCATACATACCCAGAGCAGCAATTCCTGAATCCAGTGTATTGCTTTAGGTTAACTTCTGAGCACCCAAACTACTATTGACAACATAATTTCCCTGGTATGTCCCTTCCAGGTCGCATGAACTGGCCTGTTCCCAAGCAGGAGCAAGAAGCCAGAAGCAATTGATAATGGGGTAGTGCTGCCATAAAATCATAGAATCATTTAGGTTGGAAAAGACCACTAAGATCACCTTGTCTAACCACCAACCCATCCCCACCATGCTCACTAACCACATCCCTCAGTGACTCATCCACACTCTTATTGAACAACTCCAGGGATGGCAGTTCTACCACCTCCTTGAGCAGCCTATGGCAATATGTTCCCTAATTGTTCCTGTGCCACAGGGTACAGATGCTGTCCCCTCACTCTCAAACTATTGAACTCTTTACTCCTGGTGTAGGAGGTAGAAGCTGGGATGGGCAACAGTGTCCCAAGTACACAAAGAGTTGGGAGGGGAAGTTTAAGCTAGATGTTAGGAAGCAATTCTTTATTGAGAGGGCAGTGAGGTTCTGGCACAGCTGCCCAGAGAATCTGTGGGTGCCCCATCCCTGGAGGTGCTCAAGGCCAGGTTGGATGGGGGCATGGGGCCCTGGGCAGCTGAGCCGGTGGGGGGCAGCTGTGCCCATGGCACAGGGTGGGGCTGGGTGGGCTTCAAGGTCTCTTCCAACCTAAGCTATTCTTTGATTCTACGATCCATGGGTCACCCCCCCACCAAGCAGAAACACAAGGAATGTGGGTAGCTGAAAGAGATCGGTCAGATAACTAAATTAATAGAGAAGACTGCAGTCTGGTCTACAAGAGGCCAGAGGCTTCCACGAGAGGAATGAGCACACAAGGATCTCTGTGAAGATGAGACAAGGAGCTGCATGCCCTCGTGAAATCAGACCCACGTGGTTTTCTTTGAATCATCTTTCTTGTTTAATCTGTTTTGGTTCCTCTATCTCTTGGCCCATTCCTGTATTGCTTACACTGCTGACACCTCAAGGTCATAAGGTACCACGTGAAGAAGGCATGCATTATATTAAAATCAGTGACTGAAAATAAAACCATTTTCAAACTTTTTGGAGAGGTGCTGCAGACCTCCCCTCTCTGCTGTAATTGCTGCCCTATGTCGCGCTGAGCACTGCGCAGCCTCTAGGCAAAAGGGGCTCCCAGGGGGCTTTGGAAGGCCAGCCAAACAAAGCACTTCATCGTGTGCTTAACTTTAAGCACCTGACTGGCTCCATTGAGCTCAATGCAGCCACTCACGTGTCTGAAGTTAAGCACATGCTTAAAAGATTTGTTGGATTATGGCCAAGAAGATTAGAGCTCCACAAAAGTAGCTGTGGTCTTTAAAATGACGAAATGGCTTTCTCAATGGCAAAGAGGAAAATATTAACAAGTCTGGAGAAATCTAATAGCAAAAGGGGAAAAAAAAACACCCTTTAAAGTCTTTCCCATGTATGTTATGTATCAAGATGTAAGGAAGAGCTAATAAAAATTTTAGAGGATCTACAGAAAAAGAGAAAAAAAAAATAAAGAAAACATATAAGAAGAGTTTGTTCTCCTCACCTGCAGGAGAGTGGAAATCAGTCAGGGAGAAAGTTAGAATACAATGGCACAGGAAATGAACACGAAGAAGCTAGTGAAGGCTTTCCTTCACTCCCACCTCCCTCAGCCCTCTCTAAACGAGGTATTGACTGACTTCTTCAAACTGAATCTTAAAAAGGGAGATGAAGTTAACCACAGGTCAGTCTGTGTCAGGGTCACTGAGGCCAGGGGAGGAAATTACCTAAGGAAACTGAAATCTAGGACATACTCAGGACCTGGAGGAAATGATGCTAGATGTTAAGAGACATCTGGAAGGAAATCTTTGATTTACTGTCATAATTTAAGTGAGTTCTTAGAAAACAAGCAACCATAGCATAAAACACAGGAGGGAGAAGCTAAGCCCTTAAACCATCACCCTGCAACCTTGTGTCTGTCAGACACGGCACGAGGCACACACTGAGGTTTTTCCCATTTGCTGTTAAGGCAGAAAAGCCATGATGCTGAGAGCAGGAGAGGAACCCACACCGACCTCCCAAACTTTGGAGCAGGTTGCAGTGCATGGCAAAGGGGCATGGCTACCGCAGTGCTCTGGACAGCCCATGATAAAGTACCACATGACAGTCGGCGACTGAAGCTGAAAGCAGCAGGAGCTCCGAACAGAAGAGAGGAGAAGATAAAAACACAGCTGAAAAACAATGTCACGCTGGAGAGAAGTGCTGAGTGGGGCCCCCGCAGGGACCCTTGCGTGGACCTTTAAGGATTTCATGTCCGCATGATTAACTAAGATGAAGAGGCCAGCTGCAGACTTTAATTTCCTGATGACACAAAGGGCCATGAACAATATATATGTAGGGTTTGAATTTGTAATGGCATTGGGCTAATACATAGCAAAGGCTATTCAGTGTAGACCAAAAAATAACACTGTTCAGGTTTATTAGTGCTTCATATCCAAACAACATGGTTGTTTCCCAAGTAATTCTGCTCTTGGAAATCTCAGGGAGCCAAAGAAACAAAAACAAAAACAAACAAACAAACTAACAACTCCCCCACCCCCCCAAAAAAAAAAAAAAAAAAAAAAAACTCCATAAAAACAAAGAACAGAACACAGTTATCAACAAACATTCTGGTACTGTTGGTCTCGGGTAATGATTAAAAATTCTAAGTACTTCTGAAAACTGAACATAACAGGCACTTACAATTTAAGAGGAGTAAAGACCATCACTAGACTGTTTCCACATATTGGTCCATTGATGGAAGCAGCTGGGTGAGTGATTATATCTGGTAATCTTACACAACACCTGTGCCCAAACTGTGGGGCAGATTTTGGCCCCCTAGAATGACTCCTTAGGCATGCTCTGGTGGCTCTAAGATGCTATAATAGTGGGTTAGATGTGGCTTTGGACCTCCAAACACTACAGCAGCTTCCCAGTCAACCCAATGAACTATAGCTGGCATACAGGAATATCAGTTATACTTTTATGAAAAAGTAGATCTCATAGTATTCATAGACTGCAACAGCAATGCCAAGCACAGCTTGACTCCTATATTCTTGCTCTGAATTCAGTGAGTATTACTAGCTTTGTGATAGTAACTCCATATGCAGAATCCTAGGTTAGGGTGTATTCCAGGAATGCTGATAGTGGTTTTATTGGTAAATACTACATCTCCTTTGTATTTTCTGCACTCAACTACATTAACCTCTTTAAAACCCCAAGGAAAAAGCAAACCTCCATTTTGCACACATAACTAGCTCCACATAACTTAGTATTGTGTGGGAGGTGACACAAAGCAATTAACTTATTTTGAGAAAACATAGGAATTTATAGGAGCAACAAAAGTCATGAAGCAGTAATTTAAAACTGTCCTCCTAATGCATTTCACCAACTTGGAGATAAACACAGCAGAATGTTTCAAATTATCCAAGAATCTGCCTTGTTGTAAGTGGGCCGAGGAGTCAAACTAAAAGTATCTCACATGAATTCAAACCGCAGTTACTGACTACTGCAGTACTGACACACGAGGAGCAATCTTTTGCCTGGAAAATTTTAGAAGGAAAAATGTCAGTTGAGGAGAAGGAAGCACTAGTTGCAGAAGTGTGTGGATTTTGGTAAAACAGAGTTTGGAAAGAGCAACTAAAATATTCCTTTTTTCTTACTGAATGCCATATTACACTTATTTTTTGTCAAGGCGCTTTTTCTACCATTTGGAAGTTTCTCCTCTCAAAACTACCCAAATCAAGATGGTGTATCTCACTTAAGTCATGTGCAAGATAGTGTTTTACACAAAATGCTAAATCTTCTCATTCTCGCAGTACACTGGAAAAGGAGCAGTGTCCCATTAGCATTTTCTCCTTAGGATTATGCATCCCAGTTCCTGAGGATTCTGCTCTCAGTGGCAGCATTTTCCAACCACCTGAGAGACCCCAAAGGCTGTGGATAGGCTGTGTGCATGTCACCATGGTCTGCTTTTCTCTACAAAGAGGGTTGCTTAGAGACTAATGTACCCAAACAAGCTGGAAATGTAGTGGTTATTAAACCAGCTGCAATCTATGACAGAGAGCAGATACCCACCAAATATTTCTTGAGCAGTCCTTGAAACCATCAGGCCCTTTCTGAAATTAGGCAATAGGTGAGTGTACAAATGAGAGACAGAAGCTCTTCGTATACTGAAACCTAACATAACATTTTAATTGCCACTTAAATCACACTTAACCAAGTGCTGGGATTTGGGGCAGCAACCTTAGACTCTTAACCTATCCTCCTGACCAAATTATACAATGAAAAACAAGAGCTCTCAGATATTTCCCTGGAAAGTATTCAGGATAAATAAAAGCTACCAAGAAGGGGAGAAAATGTTATCTTTCTATCACAGGTTAATAATTGGCTGAAGATGTTTACCTGAGGTGTCCATAATGATAGCCTCTGGCGCATCAATACAAGTGGAATACATGCTGTCTTGAAAGAAATATTGATGAAAAGCCTTTTATAGCTCCCCTTTCCCCAAAAAAAGAGTGACCTGATAGCAGGAGGCTGTTAAAGGTAAAGCATCTTCCTTGAGCCGTTTATTTCTAAGTGGACCAGCCTGAGCATCTCAAGATTGGGGTGCTATTTATGTCTGCACTAAAGGTGTCAGATACCCAAATGGGTAGGAGCAGTGCAGCCGAGGAAGAAGTTGGGTTCATTTTATTTTCCCTGGGCCGCTCTGCAGAGCTCTGCCACGGCGTGTGTCCCCTGTTAGGAGGGGTACTCCCTGCACGTGGCACTCTGCCAAGGCACTTCTGTGTGGAGCTCAGAAGAAAATGGCCCATCAGGTCCTGAGTTCCTATCGCTATCAATAGTCTCCATATAATGGAAGTGACGGCAAGACTCCTGGAGTAACAGATGCTCCATATGTATACATGAAATTGCATCAAAGAAACTGTGCTGCTCCAACCCTTCCTCACATCCGCAGAGATTGAACTAATTGACGGGAATGAAAATAGCTGAACTGCGAATGTGAGCCAAGGAAGTGTTGGGGGTCCAAGAAAAACTGCTCTTGGCTTATGTCACTAAACAGCTTAAGTTTCAATTTTGAAAATTACTTCAGTTTTACTTAAATAATTCTGTCTGCCAAGCAGCCAATTTGGGGAACTGATGAATGACAATGTCACCCCATCTGCACTGAATGCAATATCCATTTTATATGACCTGTAGCAAAAAGGGAGGAAAGCATTATATTCCCAGCTTCTCCCTGGCACTCTCTATAAGAGTAAATGGGGCTAGGGTAGAGAATTAATAAAAGACTAGTTTGCTCACATGGGAAAGGAATAAAGGAAATGACTGCCTCCTGCACTGGAGCTGTGCTGAGTGCATCACTGTGCAGTTTCTTTTATCTGCATGCTTTGGGACTAGCACGACCATATGAAACAAGCTTGATACTTTTATTCTATATGGGTCTTATATAATGCTAAAGAAGCAGCAGATGAAGTATGAGAAGGCTACAAGGTACTGCTTGAAAAAACTAACTGAATGGGAGTGCTTGTGAGAAGAACGGGCAATATAGCAGCAGGTTATCAATATGTCACCATGTCAGAAGTCCGAGCACTAAAATTAAACTTAAAAATTGTTTAAACTAAATTTGGTGGATTTTAGGTCGCACCTTCCCCATTACCAGGATAGATCATGAGCCAGATATTCCAACCCCAGGGACTCTAAGTGAAATATAAATATCCAGCTAGCTGAGTAAATCACTTTTACTTAATTTATGGGTTACCTGAGCTGGGGTGGTGCTACTGACATTTCAGTCAGTGTTCTGACCTATTTTTTTTTTCCTATTTTTGTTTTCCCTCTTCCTAAAGACATAAAAAAATAAATGCTAGGCCACCACCTAGGAGTTCAGACAAAGGCTTAGACCTCATCTCCTTTCTTCCTGATCTCTCCATGAAGCCTCAGTGCTGGTTAGGGTACACCAGAGCTATTTTTTATTTCCACTGTGTGCCATCAGCTTAGCCTTTTTTTTTGTGTTTTTTTTTTTTTTTTTCCATTAGAAGAATAAGGGTGCCATCATCTTCTCACATGTCAGTATGATTGGTACACTGAGATGCCTTGAAAATATTTTAGGTTATACCCTTGACATTAAAATTTTAGTAGAAAAAAAAACTTTAAAGCTTGTACACTGAGATTTACAGTGCAGTAAATCTGCCCAAGGTCAGGAATGACAAGCACCAGTTTTGGACCAGAGAATATTGAGATGTATTCTTATTATAACTTTATTCGAGTGCATTAAGCAACGAGTGGAGAAATACTCACTGTGAAAAAGTGAACCCCATGTGTAAATCAGATGACCGCATTAAAAAGATTAAAATGTCAATGGCTGCTGAAGTCCGAAAAAGGAGTCTATGGAGACCTATAAAATTATAACTAAGAGATGGAGGTAGCCCTTAAACTTTTAACCAGATATTCTAGTATATGAATGACCGCATTAGTTAATTTTCATCACGACAATCTAATTTTGTATTGATTATTTGCTTTTATTAGTTGGCTCTCCTTAGAGATTAATAAAGCCTACAAAGGCCCTTCCCTCCTCCCTGAGAATATTCTTTTTAAAAGCCAAAGATTAGGCATTAAAAAAGCAGGCGGTCATAGAGGTTTTCACGACGCAGTGATGGCTGGAGCGGGTCACACGGTGGGAGTTGCGTCTGTGGGGCAGCCATACACCTCTAAATCTCAAGGTTCTCTCTCAGGCAACTGGGAGTTTTATGAGGAAGGATTGAAAGAGGACTTCAGGAATTGGCCCCTGGTGAAGAACCTTATACAACAAGAGCATTGTGCTACATGCACTGCCAAAGGCCCGCAGAGAGCTGTCTGAAACAGCAATAGACACGAGGATTTACGACAAGAAGCAGCAATTGCAATATCTAGCGCTAAACATTTAATCTATGGTTACAGTTTTTACTTCGGATCAGAGCTGAAGTCAGCAGAATTAAATCTTCAAGTGTATTTCAGCAGCCCTAAATCCTTCTGATACTGTTAACAGTGGCAGACTTCCAAAATGCATTCTGTTAATAAGACAGTAAAGTATAAAACCAAGTTATCTTCCTCAAGGAAAAAAAAAATAGGAAAGTGAGAAGAAATAGTCTTATAAAACTGCATTTGTGGTGTCCTGGTCATTTTCTATCTGAATTTCTTTCCTATTTATTTTTTTCAGCCTACTGTCCTTGGTGAATAAGAGAAAATTCTACTAGGAGAGAAATTCTTTCCCCCAAGCTTCAATATTTCCTCCAATTTTTACAGGTTAGAAGAGGTTAAGAGATCACCAATCAGCTGGTAACAAGCAGTACCAATTCTCTCTTGGCTAGCAGAAGGGATGCAGCAGCTGTTACCTTCACTTTTGCACTTAACATAACTTTTTGTTCACCTGCAGCTAAAGAAGATTTATGCAGAGCACACTGGGAGGTTGTTCAACTCCCCAAGGCAACTCCATTAGCTTTCCCAGGAGCTATATTAAATGCATATTAAACCACACACACACACAGTCTGTTCAGCTAATGCATTGTTTCCAGCTTTAATCTGAGAAAAGTGAGGATACTCACAGACAAGGCCCAAATATTATCCTCAGGTCCCTGCTTTGTGTCCCAAAATTGCAGCATGTATGATAAGTGGAACTCCTTGCTCCTCTGAGGTCCCTTTGGGCAAAACTAGATCTTATGTATTTCATCTCATCCTTAGATCTAAATGTCTTTGCTTCTGTGAGCGTCACTCAAACTCTTCCTTGGTTCATCCAACCTAGATCACCAAGGACATTGCATTTGTAAGACCTGAATGCTGTGCGAGGAGTTTTAATAGGTAGATCTTAAAAAGAAAGAAAGAAAGAATAAGATAACATCTCTCACTTGGATATAAGCATTTAGACAAACCGTTAACTTGTTTGTGGTGTGCTGAATGAATGGAATTGTGGGGTACATTGAGAATGATGCACCTGGGTCTTGAAGGACATTTTATGGGTTCATTAGCAAGTGTTCTCAAAAAGGATCTGTGGAAGTCAATATTCCAATGTCATTTTCCCTGGGCTTCCTCCCTGCACAGGACCAAAGTAGCAATGTCACTGGGAGCACAAATGCAGAAGAAACAGCTGTAACTAGAATACATTGCTATGTCCCAAGATGTAAGATTTACCAGAAAGCACACCCTACTGAGCTTGTTGCATTCTGCACAGCTTGAGAATATTGCTGTGTGTTTCAGTTTCCAAAGTACCCTACTCTGCACAGACAACAAAAGCAGTTCTCATACAGAAGCTGTAGCTGAGCTTGCTGGCTGATGTCACGGTCATAATGTCACATTACCCTATGCTTACAGTGTATGAACGTCCACAAAATGGGCTTTGCTGTCCATCAAGGTAAACTCATACAATGGGATTTCGATAAAGGAAGGGAAATGGGAAGTTCTCTGAGTTTTGACTCCCTCTTTGAACCATGACCAAGATTACTGAAAAGATTATTTGTGCAAAAAATTAGACTTCAAATATGTTAATGAACTAGTAAAACTGTGCAGTAAAAATTAGGATATGGGAGTATGCCCAACCTTATTTCTGTTACCACAGGTGGATACTTGGACATGATGTAGTAGGCAAAATTTTTTCCACTAGCTCTCTCCTTTCCTTAACACTACTTCTCCTGCCAATATTTTTATATTCTCCTTACAATACAGGGACACTATATTAAAGAAAAAGAAACCCCTATCAATTGACTTGTGCATTTTGCATAAACATATTTCAGAAAATGGCTAATTTCTTCTCGATGTAAGTGACCCCTAACAGTTGATACGAAGCATGCAGCTACCATGGAGAATTTTGGTCTCCTGCGTTAAAGCTTGACAGATTTACACAGAGCTCAACTTATAAAGTGAAGTGTTGGCCATTTACCAGCTTCATAATTTTAATAGTTCCTAACAGAAATTTGTTTCCTGCTGAGAAATTATTAGAACCACTGCAATATCTTCTAGGTCTTCATACCAACCTTTTGACATGGAGGCCTTTTTCTATGACAGTGAGAGTCAGACCATGCTGCAAGGCAGATTTTTTTCTGAGCAGTGTCACCTTGAGTGCAGAATATAGCCATGGCCCTTGGAGATTTGCTCTAGGTCAGTGAAACCTTACGCTTGGAATACTGCCTATCAGCTGGTGCAGTGGGAGACATAGGGAATGACAAATTTCCCCAGAGGACAGATGAAGCGGGCAGTTGGTGATGCCCGTTTGACATTAGGTTCCTGGCAGCTCTACCCTGAGTTAAGCCAGAGTGGGTCAGCACCAGGAAGCCAGAGCCAGCTTGCTGACAATACATCTCTCTGCTGTGGACAGCAGATCTCAAAAATACGTTCGCTTACTTGTTTGTCCAACAGAAGTTCCTGTCTTAGGACAAATTTGCACCAGAGAGCAGGACACAGAATAAGATTCAAAACCACTGTAAAGGAAAACACTCAAGCTTTTAGTTGTTGGTTTTGGTGGCTCTTTTTTTTTTTTTTTTTTTGTCAAGTAGCTACATGTCAGTGTCTTGAATGGAAAGGCATTCTTCTAGTGAACCTTCTGGTTAAGTGCTGTCCTGGATAACTCATTATTAAGCCACAGATAATTTAATGAAACTTTACATGGAGGCACATTTTTTGTCTGCTGTGTTGGAAAACAGCCCTTATAAGCTTGTAAAATTTTCTGCCCATGATTTGTCTGACTCTTTTTCCATTTGACATTTAATAATGTATCCAGAATTATGAGATTCCAGTAGATTTCTCTATTATAGGTGCAAAAAAACAATAGAAGATGATGTGGATAGTTCTATGTACAAAATCCCATTTCATCAGTCCTGTAGAGAAACATGCATATAAAAAATAACTTGAAATGGGCTTAGGAAGAAGGAAGGCTAAAGTAATACTGCAAGGGAGTCAGGTGCCAAAAAGTCAATTTGTTTTTCAAAACGTCCATCTTAAAGCAAAGATTTAAGATCTGTTATCAGGAGGTCAAAGCAGAGCAGATATCTACATGAAGTCCTGCGAAGTGTTATTGGGAAGTTGCTTCAGATTTTTGCTTGGAAGTGTTCTGTATCTCCACACTCCTGGCGTGAGCTTGGTTTTGGAACAGCAGCCCTCAAGACCTTTAAATAGAGCTAGGTTTGTGGGTATGAATGCAATTCCTACAGCTACGCAGACAGTAAAACAAAGATAACATCTCTTCTGTTGCAACCCTGCAGATCTCTGAATGATAACAAGGCTGAGAATTTACAGTGGATTCAAGGTGCTTCCCTGCTCTGGAATTTCTTTTGACTTGTCAAAGAGATGACTAACAAGTCCCTCACTCCCGTGGTGTCACACACATCTTCAAGGAGTGTAAATATCCAGTATCATTCCCTCTTTCAGCAGTTTACAGTGTGGCATATTTCAGCTCACTCCAGCTTGCACCTTTCTCAGAACTGTAGACGAAGTCCAGTTTTCTGGTAAGGAAAGATCTGGGAAATTCTACCAAGTTCTGATGGACTTCAGCTAAAAAAAAAAAAAAACAGCTTCTGTAATGAGCTAAATAAATGGAAAATAGTTCTGCACAACATGCCATTATCCTTCTGTTTTTTATTTCCATGT
This sequence comes from Odontophorus gujanensis, assembly GCA_013399175.1. NCBI lineage: Eukaryota > Metazoa > Chordata > Aves > Galliformes > Odontophoridae > Odontophorus > Odontophorus gujanensis. Next base: position 133,508 of record VXAB01010303.1, on the reverse strand, counting down.
GGATTTCTGTAGGTCTGGCTCTTCTCTCTTTTTGACATTCATATAACTCTCTTGAGTAAATAGAGTTACTCCTCAATGCTGTCTTGATATTTCTAGTTTTCTGCATGTTACCTCTTTTATACTGAAGGAACCTCAGGGCATTGTTAGTGTTGGCAAAGGAAAAACAAAGGTTTTGGCAGTTCTGTGAAATAGTTTTTGGTCCACAGGAAAGTCTTACGATTTAGGACTATCGAATAGGCACGTTACTGAGACATTTTTATCACAGTTGTAAGGCAAGTAGCTAATAGTGTTGACATTTACAGAGTCTGTAATAGCCAAAATCTACTTATTGACAGCTACAAAGAAATACTGACTCAGAGAGAGTCATGAACTAACATCAGCCACCTTCTGTGGCTGGTGCTCTACATTTTGCCACAGTCCATCTCCCTGGATGACAGTACATGAAGTCAGCAGAAGCCATCAAGGGAGAAGCCTGTTGTGCTAACACCACGTTGCAAAATGCTCCACCTGTGGTGATGCCAAGCTCTTGCCTTCAGTTTTCATGTTAAGCAACAGAAGGGTGACAAGGTTGCTCTTAAGATATCGGCAAATGCAAGGCAAAATGGGTGGAAATCAGCCAGTCCTCAAAGTGATGGTGAAAGTGATGGACAAATGTTGATTTTCCACTATTACTATGTAACCTCTGGCCTAAAAAATAACCAAAGGGGTGTTTCATATTGTGCTGTAGGTTCTGTCTTGCTATGCTATAGCTTTCTGTTTAAGACTGAGCCACTAACTCACAACTAGACAAATTCCAGTTTCAAACTATAATAAGTTTGATTTTTGTTTGCAGAACTGTAAATAAAAACGAGTAAAAAAACCCACCCACCATTACTACAAAAATGCAGCTTTGATTCTAGATCAGCATAAGGATTCTTTCTGTTCATAAATTAAGAATGGAATATTGCCTCTAAATGTTTCAAAATTTTGCCAACCTATTGAAAGCACTCACTTCTATTAATCATGCTATATAATGGGCTGAATTCAGATGCTATATTTATTTCACTCCAGAGGAAAGATCTCCATAACTCAACTGCATCTTTGCCACTCATGAATTATCAAGTCTTGCTTTGCTTGTGGGATAAATATATCTCAGTTATGTATGCTCTCTTTTCCTCTCTGTGTATCTATATATTTTTGGTGTCAATTTTTATTTATATGCATATACCTGCTACGCTCACAGTGGAGATTGTTACTTTGCAATAAGTCGAAGCAAATCAATTCGGCCTACAAACACAATTTATTTTCCTACTGCAGCATTCTGCAGTATCATCACAGGAGATACCTCCACAGCCTTCACTGTAACTGTTCAAGTGTGCCACATGGCAGAGAAGCAAGGGGGTCTTGCATTTGATCAAGTTGACAAGGGGTGTCAGGTTCCAGCTGTTAGCTGAAACACCAGCATGATGACATGTATTTGATATCATTTCAATGTAGATTCTGACATTGGCCAATTTATGGTCCAATTTATGTCTTGACTCTCTTACCAAGGCCAAGCAAGCTATAAAATGTAGTAAGAATTTCCTCAATCAAAGTCCAGAGGAAAAACAAATCACTCAGTTACTGACACAATATTGCATCAACACCCTGGTAAAGTTCTCACAAGTGTGTGACATGCCCCCAAGCTACAGCAAACATGTGTAGGAAAAGGCTGGGCACGACAGTGTCATGTCCCTGGAATGGAAGCTCCTCAACTTTACAGCTCTTGCCAGGTCAGTCTTTCATCCTTGCAGCTCTTTACTTTAAGAAAAAAATCCTCTTCTTTCACTTCCCTTTCTCCTCCCAGTTGCACCTTTTCCTCCCCAGCAATGATTTATTTCTCTCACCGCTTCTTACACACTGTAGCTTGTTACCTAACAAATCTCTGCTGTGAATGCCCATACAAGCTTGTGGAGCTCAGACACTGATCATACCACGAGTCTCTTAAAGGCTTGCATCTTTTTGTTTTCAGATTCTTTCAAGTCAGAAACTCTAGCTCCTCAGCTCTCCTGAAGTAGAGGGTTAGCACATTAACTATACCTCAGGCAGCTGTTAGAAGAAGTTGCCAATAGCAAATAGGCATGTACAGCACTTATTTTTAATTGGATATGGATGATGTTGTTTTTTTTTTCCAGAAGCCCAGTTACTGCTAATGTAATATGGAACAAATAGTCTCACCTTATGGACAACATAAAACAGGTATAAAAAAAAAACATGTGCATGGTCTACACTCTATACCTTCATTCCAAAATTCCTGAGATTTTGAACATTTAGGACTGTATGAGTATTTTTGGTTTTCTGTACTGAACAAGAACAGCTAACAGGGGACTTATTTGTGAAGGTCTTTGCCCTGGTAATTTCAGGAAAGTTGATGTGCAGTTGGGGCTGACTCTTTAGGTGGTTGCAAAAATGAAAACAAAGTAAAGGGACAGTACTCTACCTCTGTACTCTTCTCTGCACACAGCAAGAAAATTGCCCTCTGATGCTCATCCAAATATGCTGTGGGTACACATACACTGCAGTTATGTTGCTGGCAAAACGTTAACTTACTTGCTGTGCAACAAATGGTCTTTGACCTGATGAAGAGCAGTACACAGTGCTTTGTGTAGGAGCTCCTGGCCCATCTCAAAACTGTAGCAGTGCAGAGGCCAAGGCAGGCAGAGGAGCTGCAAAACCCCAGTCAGCTTCTGCAGCCACTCTGATTCCCCCAGCTGGAGAGCAAAGTGGATTGCAGAGCTCTTATACCTAGACATAAGAGTTCTGGCAAACTCTGTTCTCAGCGTTACCTCTGGGAAGCTATATTGCTTGCACATGGTTTAAACATCTCATACTATGACTATTCACACCTCCTTAGATTTGGTCATCTGAATATCCGCAAAGGTTTTCTGTAACATTTCCCTGGTACTACTTTGGCAACAATTCAAGGTATATTATCCTTCTATTAGCATCCCTTTGGGCTCAAAGGTAGATCTTGCTGCTTGTTTCTACGTTTTGCTCCTTTCCCTGCTACTTCCTTTACTAACCTTCTTGCTCTACCCTCATCACCTGAGGTATGTCAGTACAGCACCTCCCACTAGGGCAGTAAACAAAGTGAACAATATCTGTCAAACATAATTCAGACTCTCTCAACTTCTCCCAAACAATAGAACAGTAAATGAGGACTTCATTTAAACAGAAGTTGTAGTTTTGTTTGCCTGTTTCTTTTTATAAAAAAAATCATTATTATTTATTGTTTTATGATATAAAGGCCAGGAATGTGTGTCATATTAAAAAAAAAAAGGAACCTTGGAAAGAATAAAAAATTATTTTTCCTGAAGACTGTAAATGTGGATATTTTATTTTGTTGCAATTCAGAACAGCTCCCCAGTTTTGAAGCTGCCTCCCAATGAAGACCATTTGCCTTCAAAAGGCAATTCAAAATAAAAGTTACTGTAATAATACTTGCTGATGGATATTGCAATATATATTTTCATGAGAAGTGTTTCATTGAGAAAGACTGAATCAAACATTCACATAGTTGCTGAATCTCTTTTCTCTCCTGTCCCAACAAAAATGCAAATGTTGATGTCATTGTGATAATTTCACACATGGTTTTGATTGAAACAGGTTTCAAGTTTACCAGATGCCATTGTAGAATAGCTTCTCTCTTCAATTCCAGGATCCCTATGAACTAAGATGATTCTTGCCTCATAACCCTGCCTGAACTCTATCTCCTTGAATCCTGCACAAGCGAGTTTCACCCTTCTGGAAAAAGCATAGCTGGATCTGAAAATAAAGATTCCTTTTTTTTTTTTGTCAGTCAGCTAGTCCTTCGCACTGTATGCTTCCTTATCATTACACATCAGCTTACATTAGTTTGCATGTTTCTTGCAGTAGAGTTGTTGGGCCATGTTAGAAATCACATCAAGGAGCCTAAAATTTCAAAAAGCAACAAGTAACTAATACCATCTACTAACTCTGCCTAGAGAGATCCAAATTCTATTACAGTATATTTTGGACACCGTATAAACAGTAAAGGGTGGTAAAAATATGTATCTTAACATAATACTGTAGATCTTACTGAATTAAATAATGCATGCACCAAACAGAATGATTTCGCAGAGGAGGCATTTAATACAATACATACAATGACTTCTCCACCCATGGTTTTAAAAAAAAAAAAAAAGCATGACAGTATGTGCAGAGTTGCAATGGAAATCACTGCAAGCACTTGTAAGGGCAAAGGTGCACAGGAATTTCTTGCTCAAAAAAAAAATCTCTTTTCTGTCATTATAGCAACTAGCATTATTATACAGCACATGGCTCTAAAAATTGTATCTAAAATTCGTGCCATGTCTATAATTACAATGCCTCATGTAAAAGTGATTACCTACCCATAGGGTATATCACAGTGAACCCTTGATGTCCAGGGAGATTGTTCAATTGGCCCATTTCTCTTCCCACTGTACCATATCAATTTAAAGGGCTCTACTGTATACCCTAACAACGGATTTGTGGCACAGAGACACTAAGAGCAATTTCCAATCCCAAGTGAACTCCAAGGAAGAATTTACCCTGGAAATTAAGTTGTGCTGACAGTACTATCCACAGACCCCCAGTGAACATGTGATTGCAGCCAGGTTCTTTTAAAAGTTGAGAGTAGTCCAACGTAGTTGAACATTCCCATTCTACCTAGGAAAATCTGACAAAACTAAGTCTAAGAAGCTATTTCCCCTTTTTATAGCCTCTTTGTTTATGTAGGCATAGGTCAGCTGAATTTAAATCTTTCAACCTTTAAATGCCACGTGTCATGCTAGCTTGACAAAAAAAAAAAGTTAGAGAAGAACAATCAGGACTTGTTACACTTTCCCTTCCAAGCATGAGGTACTAGCAACCTATTTAAAAACATATAATTAATACCTACTTCTATCCAAAATATAAATTAATTTCCTCTCTCTCTCTCTAGTGTATTGGCACTCTGAACGCTTCCATCCAGGAGTGGTTAACCAGAAGCTTGCTGTGCTTGCATAAAATAACTGCTGCACAATGCTGAAAAATATCTAACCTGCACTTCTGCTCAAAGAGTATACTGTTCCATACTGTACAGTCAGTAAATGTATGGATGATCAGGAAGCTCAGCCCACCCATTACCCAGAGCTGTTTTTTCCTGAACTGAGAAGCCTGTGTGAACACTGTGTTTTGCTCTGATGAAGAGATTTCAGTGATAACTGACATTACAGGAAGCTGTTTGCCTCCTGGGATCAGATGAAAATTTCTCATGATTCAAGGGATGACATTATCAACCAACATTAATATGTAAGCATAGAACACACTAAGGATGCGCAATAATTATTATGTGACCTCCCATCTGCTTCATCAAAAGAGAACTGCATGGGACTTCAAAGAGAGATACAGCTCCCAGACAGGCCAAGGTAGAGATTACATGAAGAACGCCTTCTCCAAAGGAAAAAGAAAGGAAATAAACTGAACTAGCGGCATACTGAATTGCCAAATGCGTACTGTGCATTGTCACAGATTCAGCCTTTGAATGGTTATGTTATAAAACTAAGATTTGTTGACTCTTGTGGTAATATTGTACTTTCTACCCCAAAAGAAGTAACTTGACCAGCTCAATGTTAATTTATCAGGGTGGGCAGAAAAGCACTCAGGGAAAGAACAAGAAGGGAGAAGTGTCTTAGTTGAACATTCACCATAAAGAAAGTCAGAATCGTGCTTTTTTGCAGCCACAGGGGTGATGTGTTGAAAAAGAACAAAGATATTATTGCTCAAGGAGTCTCATCTTTTCACAGACAGCTTGGCTCAGCATTGAATTGCCCATACAGTGATGCTAGAAACTAGCTAGCTGCACTCACCTTAAATGGTTCTTCCCTAGTAGTGAGCCTAAAGACCTTCCCTTGCAGAATAAATACTTCTGAAATTTTGTCTTATATGAAAGTGCCTCAGTCAGGTAAGGGATCAGGATGAAAATCTTTTTCTCTGATTTCCTTTTACTAATTGGGTGATCTTTGAACTCAGACTTGGTTGGGAGAAGAACTGAAGTTGCTAGGAAATGAGTGAGGAAAACTGTCATCAAGTCATTCCGAGACACAAAGTGATAATATCATGGCAGTAACCTCCTCATAACAAACACACACATTTTGCTTACATAATCTTATTAAATTATCCAGACCCGATTTCCTTCTCTGTTTGAACATGCTCAATGGAAGTTCTCCCACAGTGCTCAAAGTTGCTCCCCAAAGGAAATAACTGGGATTTTCCCTGAGAAGATGTGGAACCATATGGGTAGTTTGTTGTGCTTACTGGAGAGTGCATGGCTTTGACAAAATATGCATGTCAGTTGGACATCATTTGTTCGGGTTACCTTGGCATACAGCATTAAGATTCTGGCTCCTTTTGCTGTGTGCTTAACTGGATTCTGTGCTTTCTCTTTGCTTGCTGGCTTCACAGGTTAAAGCACAGCAAAAGCAGATCACAATATTCCCATCACATCTACTGATACATTTGTGGCAACAAATGGGGGTCTCAGCTGTGACTGTGTATGCAGGTTTCCCTGATCATGTCCACATTCTCCTTTTTTGAAGTGGCCATTAGTACACCAACAAGACTCCTATCTTGAAGTTTTGGTGATTACCTTGAAAATGACTTGAGGGGGGTCCATGTTCTCCAGACCACTGCATCAGGATCTGTGCTACATCAGCTCCAAAACACTAACCGTCTTTCCATCTGGAATTCCCTTTTACCCAGGAAAGAGTTTGAAGTGAATGACTGCAATGTATGAAGGAAACAAAATAAGAAAGATGTGATACTTGGTAGCTTATTACACAGCTGAGCATGTTACTCTAGAATGAGTGATCTGGTGTTTCAGAATGTTCAGAATCTGAGCCTTCTTTGACTTACACTCAAATGAATTGCACAAAAGTTTAATTTACCATGCCAGTGTAAAATTAGCCTGAGATCACAATCAGACTGGGAGACTAATTAAGTTGCATTCCCAATCTGTACTGAAACCTCTGTAGCAAGAATGCAATCTTCAAACGTGTTTCTCCATGTTACCACATACCTCTTTTCCTATGAATACTCAGTTTGAGTTATAGACTGTATGAATTCCATGCAGTAAAGCTGTCCTACACAGTATATAGTCTCATCTTCTCATCCTAAGGAGATGAGATTAGACCTGTTATTCCATCTCTGAGCAGGTTGGGGCTGACATCATATTGACACAGATGAACATTTCCTTCAGTTTTTGACAAGTATCAATTTTCTTGAACATTCCTGGAGAAGGACTGGTAAATTTTAATGCAATAGCAACTAATTATTAACACTTGATTTCAGAAGACATAGACCCAGAGGCTATGTTTCAGCCCATCTGAACATACAGGACATCTGGAGTACTGTATTTGGCAGTGTGTAGGCAAGTGAGAAATAGTTGTTAGAAGCAGAAGTTGTGTGTTAAACTAATACCAACACTAAGTATTTCACACCACCACCAGCCTGGGAGACTAAGGAAGAGGTTGTAGAGACATAGAACACTTGGACAAAAGAAACACGAGAGGAATGTTCTTCCAGAGAAAAAAAGGGTTTTAGCTAAAAAAAGTAAAATAAAATAAAATAAAACAAAATAAAATTAAAAAGAAAAAGAAAAAGAAACCACATATATGCTGAAAAGGAAGATTGTTTTCTAAATCATGAAAAACTTTCTGCTTGCAAAAAAGTAAAATTCATTCTGACAGGTTCTTGACAGTACCAAGTAAAGTAGTCACACAATCCTATAGGAATAAACAGAAAAAAAAAAAAGCATCAAACTCACCCAAGTGGTAAATGGTCTCTTCAACAATACAACATCCACTCTCAAGAAGCAGCCTAGGTCCAAAAATTCCTCTCCCCTCGGTGTCTGGCCTTTATAGAAACCCAGCATGTCTTCACCCTGAGTCCACCCCTTCTGGGCGCATGGGTAGCACAGGTGCAAACAATGTGCCTGAACTCCCTGAACCAGACACACCCCTTCACCAGGTGCTCCATCACCAGCTCAAGCCTTGACCTAACAGTTCTCTTACAGAGAGGTAACGGCTCAAAAGGGAAGGGAAGACATTGGTCTAAATGACATCTAGCCTGAGCTGAAAAGGTAGCTGGGAGAGATCAGGAAACCAACAGTAGATGTTGTTTGTTTCATTACAGTTGAATGCTTCTTGTGTTAGTCAGAATAAACAGTAATTGGTCTGTTAAACCTTTTGCAAAGTCTATGTGTGATTCTACTATCAACTGAAGATATTAATTTCAAATCCAGAGTCCCCAGAAAATCGGCTTTCTGGAATATGAGGTGTTTTGGGTATGGGAAATTAGATGTAGTACTTCTTCTTCTGGAACGTAGGCTGCATGAACTGTGAAGTCCTGATTTTTGAGAGAGTATGAAAAGAGATTCTAGGCCCACACTGTAGAGCAGGGAAGCTGAAGAGTCAAGACTGTCCCCACTCAAACCACAATCCATGTCTCCACCAGATCAATGTCAGGGATGTTAAGTAGGGAGAAAAATGACAGATTCCTTTAGGAATGTTTTGGAAAGCTACAGAACAAAGCTTCATTAGTAACATTAAAACTGACAGGTGGATTAGGAAGAGCAAAATTATACACTAATCCAGTATGTTACCAGTAGCCCAGCTATCTGAGGTTATGTGAAGATGACACATATTCGCATAACATTCATTCCTTTACATAACCTCTTCAATCAATGGAAGAACTACTTTCCACAGAAGAGCNTGTTACCACATACCTCTTTTCCTATGAATACTCAGTTTGAGTTATAGACTGTATGAATTCCATGCAGTAAAGCTGTCCTACACAGTATATAGTCTCATCTTCTCATCCTAAGGAGATGAGATTAGACCTGTTATTCCATCTCTGAGCAGGTTGGGGCTGACATCATATTGACACAGATGAACATTTCCTTCAGTTTTTGACAAGTATCAATTTTCTTGAACATTCCCGGAGAAGGACTGGTAAATTTTAATGCAATAGCAACTAATTATTAACACTTGATTTCAGAAGACATAGACCCAGAGGCTATGTTTCAGCCCATCTGAACATACAGGACATCTGGAGTACTGTATTTGGCAGTGTGTAGGCAAGTGAGAAATAGTTGTTAGAAGCAGAAGTTGTGTGTTAAACTAATACCAACACTAAGTATTTCACACCACCACCAGCCTGGGAGACTAAGGAAGAGGTTGTAGAGACATAGAACACTTGGACAAAAGAAACACGAGAGGAATGTTCTTCCAGAGAAAAAAAGGGTTTTAGCTAAAAAAAGTAAAATAAAATAAAATAAAACAAAATAAAATTAAAAAGAAAAAGAAAAAGAAACCACATATATGCTGAAAAGGAAGATAGTTTTTCATGATTTAGAAAACATTCTGCTTGCAAAAAAGTAAAATTCATTCTGACAGGTTCTTGACAGTACCAAGTAAAGTAGTCACACAATCCTATAGGAATAAACAGAAAAAAAAAAAAGCATCAAACTCACACAAGTGGTAAATGGTCTCTTCGACAATACAACATCCACTCTCAAGAAGCAGCCTAGGTCCAAAAATTCCTCTCCCCTCGGTGTCTGGCCTTTATAGAAACCCAGCATGTCTTCACCCTGAGTCCACCCCTTCTGGGCGCATGGGTAGCACAGGTGCAAACAATGTGCCTGAACTCCCTGAACCAGACACACCCCTTCACCAGGTGCTCCATCACCAGCTCAAGCCTTGACCTAACAGTTCTCTTACAGAGAGGTAACGGCTCAAAAGGGAAGGGAAGACATTGGTCTAAATGACATCTAGCCTGAGCTGAAAAGGTAGCTGGGAGAGATCAGGAAACCAACAGTAGATGTTGTTTGTTTCATTACAGTTGAATGCTTCTTGTGTTAGTCAGAATAAACAGTAATTGGTCTGTTAAACCTTTTGCAAAGTCTATGTGTGATTCTACTATCAACTGAAGATATTAATTTCAAATCCAGAGTCCCCAGAAAATCGGCTTTCTGGAATATGAGGTGTTTTGGGTATGGGAAATTAGATGTAGTACTTCTTCTTCTGGAACGTAGGCTGCATGAACTGTGAAGTCCTGATTTTTGAGAGAGTATGAAAAGAGATTCTAGGCCCACACTGTAGAGCAGGGAAGCTGAAGAGTCAAGACTGTCCCCACTCAAACCACAATCCATGTCTCCACCAGATCAATGTCAGGGATGTTAAGTAGGGAGAAAAATGACAGATTCCTTTAGGAATGTTTTGGAAAGCTACAGAACAAAGCTTCATTAGTAACATTAAAACTGACAGGTGGATTAGGAAGAGCAAAATTATACACTAATCCAGTATGTTACCAGTAGCCCAGCTATCTGAGGTTATGTGAAGATGACACATATTCGCATAACATTCATTCCTTTACATAACCTCTTCAATCAATGGAAGAACTACTTTCCACAGAAGAGCTTGAGGGAAGCAACCATCAGTTGTGATCATTAATTTTATGAATGATTTGTTGGAAACTGCATTCAATGGCAACATCAACCCACAAATGAGCTTTGAAATGTTCGTATTCCAAGACTGTGCAGATGGGCAATTTGCTGTGTAATCAGTTTTCACAGCCACCCTGTCAATCAGGGTCACTTGTACTATAACTGTGTTCTTATTTTGTAGGTTTATATTTTACAACATATCAGAAATGCTGCGTGTACAAGTCCAGTGACCAAAAAAGAGATAATTCAGAAAATACAGTAAGAGTATATCCAAAGACACTTTGAATGGAAATTTCAACAAATATAATACTCTGGGAGTGTCAATAAAATAAAGAGGTATAGCTAAAGAGGAGCTACTTAGAAACCAGTGATTGACAGAGCTTAAGACTATTATTTTAGCTACTCTATGAAACATATGTCTGTGCTGTAACAAAAGGAAATTACAGCAGCAGTGTTCCTGTATGCAATTAAAAAGAAGCCTTATGTAAAAGTAGAAGAGTGATACGGCAACTCTGTAAATCTAGGACGATGCCACCCAAAACACTTTATGGTTCTCCTAGTGTGCAGATGTGACACTGGAGAAGACACAGAGATTAACCACTGAAGTGATACAGAGATCAGAGTATAAAACATACGGGAAAATATCAGAGGAACTGACTTTATACAGAGATCACTCACAGGGGACATTACCATTATGTAGAATTGAGTTTAATGAAGTAAGGGAATTCTTCACATTCATACAAGAAGGTAGAACAAGAAGCAGCAGCCTCAAACAAAGGCAGAAAAAGTTTAGGTTAGATACTGTGTTTTTTAACTTAACAGACAGCTTGGGTATTAAAATAGGCTGTTGAGAGAGTATCTCATCTTCGAAGACATGAGTGAGTGCAAAGAAAACTTCACTTTGTATGGAAGGGGATGGCACCATCACTCACAGTGGAGGTGTCAGTTTGAGCCCTGTCAGATCTCCTAAACCAATAAGCCACCTCTGAGATTAGTGGGGGCAAATGTGCTGTGTTCCTCAGCTGCCTACAATGTGAGGAAACTGGTGTTTGCTTGCAGCAGATGGGTGACACTGGCTCACCAGCAAATCCTAGTCTCCACACATTTATGAGGATTTAAATAACTCAAGAGTTTTCTTGCAGTCCTTTGTCGTTGATTCCCAGTGGCCTATAAATTATATATCTTACTGTACTTAGTAAAGGCTAAGATTATTTTAGTATCAATTTAATCTGTGATGCAGTATAGCAAAGAAAGTCCTGGAGGTATGGACAAAACCGAACAACCAACCAAAAAAATGAAGCCTTACATATGAATTCACATAGAAATTTCTCATGCAGGGATTTCAAAATACCTTAAAACGGTGGAGGAAATTCTTGGTAGGCAAGGTTTGTGGGCATCTTTACTGTGAGCTTAGGATGCCCACATTTGTTACAAACTGCAAAAGAGCATGCAAATAACCTCAAGAGGAAGAGCAGATTTTTCCTGTGGCTGTGCACCATTCTTACTTCTCTAAACACAAATTCTGAAGAGAATTTGTAGATTTTGTCTCCTCGTATCGATGTCAGTTCGCTTAAAAAGAGAGTTTCCCTTTAGATTTCACAACTCTAGCTATACAGAACTCAGAAATATAACTTCTACTGTTGTAGAAACCTCTAGAATGTACCAAGCAGTATTGTATTAAGGTCTGATACCTGTGAATTAAAAGCTCAACTGTGCCCTATTAGAAATCTTCCATTTCCAGCACACTGCTCAGCAACCCTTTCTAGCCCAGCTGGGCTGTAAAATTCTGGACGTTAAATGGGTTGTTTTGAGTATGCAGTTTGTCCTGGGACTTGAGTTGGTTGTATTTTTTTGGAGGTGGTGAGGAGAAGCAAGGCAGCTTCCACTTTAGGAGGAGGAAAAGAAACGTTACTCTGCTCTTTTATTTTTTTGTTGTTGTTTCAATGGTAACCTTTTAGAAGCTTCTCTCAGAGGTTCAGAGCATCGGAACAAATCCGGGCAGAGAAATGAACAGGGAGGATAGTGCAGGTGGGGCAATGAAAGACACACAGTAAATACAATTTATCACATGAATTTACCCAGAGCTACAGGGTACCTCTCTGCAGACTGTGATTTGATTCATGTGGACACATCCACATGTATGCGTGCACACACAGAAGAGAGAGTGTGCATGTGTGTATGAAAGAAATTTCTTCTGTACTTTGTATTGAGGGTATTCACTGGAAATGATGTATGAAATGAAATCCCCATGCTCTCGGCACGCAGGGAATATCAGACAGAGCTCCGCAATCACTGCAGAGATGGGCTTTGCTATTGGCAGATCAAATGCAGCCAGAAGAGCAAACCAACCTGAAAGACTCTGGGGAAAACAAATATATTTTTTTAAGTTATAAAATAACGTTCCCACCATTTTAATATCATTTCTCCCATTTTCTCTCCCTCTGGCATTCCCCTGGGCAGCCAGTTACATTAGCTGGAGCCATAGAGAGATAAGAGCCCTCCCCACACAGATTTCCCCTTAAAAGCCCTTCACAATGTGTTAAAATTACATTTTGAATAACACTTTCTAGCTTTTTTTATTAATTTTTTAACGTGTTTTTACCATACAAGAGTTTCTTCATGGCAATAGTGGAGAGTGGTCACAGGGGAAGCAGGGGGTTGCAGTTTTCTCCTCCACTCATGCAAGTGCCATATGCATTTGACGCTGTATCTGAGATCCCCCAAAACTTGAACTGCCTCCCAGTCATGCCAGGAGTTGAAAGGGGAATCTGTGACAACAGGAGTGGCTTCCCCAGGCCTTCCTGTCAGCTGATCCTGAGGCGAGAGCATGGTGGAAAGGATGTAAAAATTCTCCCAGGGATTGAGCAGGAATTGGACATTCCCTCTTTTGGGGTGGTGGGTCTTCCATCCACCTATCACTGATGCCCCGATGCACCTTAGCACTTCTGGACCACTCCATTCTTTGTAAGATCATTGCAGTTTGGCTACAGATCGCTGAAGAAGGACGTTTATTTATAATACGCAGCGTAGGAAATTAGGCCATTGTACTTCTGCACAGGGGAAAGATTCATAAAAAGTCACACAGAATTATTCTTATATAAGTGACAATGACATCGTTGTAAGGAGGAAGCAGAACTTTATTTGTCTTACTTAAAATGATATATAGAGCACTTGTCTGTTTATTCCACTGCAAACAGCTTCTGCAAAAACAGCGGTAATTCCCTAGGGGGTTCTGCTGATAGTTATAAGTTACTTGAGCAAAATCTCTCAAGTGAGCTACTGCCTTACAGGTAGCCATTATTCTAGATTCAAAAGGCTTTTTGTTGTTGCTTTTTTTGTTTGTTTGTTTGTTTTAAATTATGTTCTGTGTAATATTGCTTTTTAAAATATAAATTGTGTCATAACATTGCTACTTTTCAAGCAGGTAAGTATGTGTATCTAAATCAAAGGATGCATTGCCAGAGGGGGAACCAGTCAATAAATTGGCTTCCTAATCAAATCTGGCTCAGGTTAAAGCAAAGTTAGTTTGATGGATTCAGCTGAAACCTAGTAAATAGCAGCCTACATAATTAAGCTACTGTACCTTTGTGTAGTCTCTCTGGAAGCTTATGGGTATCTCAAAGGCACAAGAGTGACAATCAGTAGCTAAGCCGAGGAAATGAACAGGCAATATTGCCCACCCAGACATCATTCCTTACCCCCTATTACCATTATCTTGCCTCTCAGAAGGATTAGCAGAATTTGTCTTCGATTCTTTCATGGGACCATAACATCTTCCTGTAATTTAAAGGTGGATTCTGGGTCTGAAAAATCAAATAATTAATATTATTCAACGTCAAAAATCAACACTGAAAATCAGTCTTGATCTCTTTTTCTCATTTATGCAAGCTTATGAACCTATTGTCTACATAGTCTCAGTTTTCAGCCACACATTTTGAGGGTATTTTTAAACAGATGACAGGAAGCAATGAAAAGTAGAAAAGCAGAATACTTGCTGTTCTCACAAAGAGTTTACATTTACTTCCAGGAGGCAGGAAAGAGTGTAATGAATTATTTGATGAGGCCTAAAGGAATGGGAATTGGCACTGAAGCTGACATGGGTTTGCATCATATTCTTGGTATTAATCAAACACGATCATCAAACTATTTCTTTCCATAGACAATTTTCATTCATGATTGCTATTTTTGGTTGTTCAACAAGCAAGTGAAAAGTGCAAGGTCTGTACTTTCTTTTCAGTGTTATAGCCCCAAAAAAGGAGGATTTCAAAAGTTGAAAATGTGTGAAGCTTGGCTTATTTTATAAACTGTGAAAGTAAAATGAAACAGAGTAAAACAAAATCAAATTAATTTTGAGGAGATTGATGCATTGTTTGTAATTTGCCAGGAGAAATCACCATTTCTTGACTAGTTTTGGTTCTTTCCTGATCCAGAGAAACTCTCTTTAACTATGACAAAGCCTGTTTTTCTGTAAAAATTTAATAATAATTACCTGCTTCACAGCAGTGTGGTAAGATGCTGTTAATTGGTGTTTTCAAAGTGCTTTGAGATCCTTGGATGGAAGACGCAATAGAAATGCAAAGTATTATTATTATTCAGAGTTAACAACCAAATTTCAACCATTTGCACTTATCCATCTTAACAGCATGTACTCAAGGGAAGAAAACACATAACTTGTCAGCAGACAGTCCTCTTAATGTGGGTTATAAAACCACCTTCTTGATTACCATCTGGAGTAACATTCACAAGTGAGGGATAGCAGATGTGTGCGCATGGAGAGATGCATCCCACTTTCTCAACCCATCGGACACATCAGAGTTGCCATACTGTATTTACTCAGCCCAGTGCTATGCCTCTAACACCAGCCAGCACTTGGTGCTTAAGGGCAAACAAGAGCAGCTTTTGCCTGTCCCTCCATCAATTCAGGAAAAAAAAATGAAAAAATAAATACCAAGCAAACTCCCCCTTCCCCCTTCTACCTCCCTCTTTCATAATAACAACGCAGCAGCCAACTGTGCAGCACTCTACAGTGGATGAAAATGTCTTCCTGACCCCTGTGTGCAATTAGTTTCCTCCCAGGAGCATGAGATTTGATTATTTTTGTCGTTATCTTCGCTTGTACAGCCACAAGTGTTATTATCTCTTCTCCATTTTTCAGATAGGCTGTTTTTCTTTTTTTTCCCTTGAAGATTAGCCTGAACCTTCCAGAGTCCTTGCACTTGGAAGGCAGAGCCTGGAAATGGAAATGCCCCCCTCCATGTCACTGGGGTATGCTGCCAGGAGAGGAGATAGCCTGGAGACCCCTCAGTAGCCTGTGGTTCTGGGGCCCCAAAGGCCACACCTCTCCTCACTACTTTATTTATTTTTTTGGTGTTTTATAGACAGATGGGGCCAATAAAACACCTCGCAAATTCGATGGGAGCCATTCTGCTGGCACTGGGGGTCTTTGGATTCGAGCCGGCTGTGCTATGCTGTAGACCCAGCACACGCACTTCCAATCAGGTGCAGAAGGGCTGACAAACTTCACTGAGTGGCACAAGTAAGAAGTACAGTAGCAAGAATATTTCTTAAGTGGGCTTCCTTTTCTTACTTTCTAGCTGCCATAAAGAGAAAAATACTAGTTGGTGGCAGAAACCAACAGAAAAGTCGTAGGATCATAGAATCATTAAGGTTGGAAAGACCAATAAGATCACCTAGTCCAACCATCAGCCCATTCCTGTTTCTGCTCTAGACCATGTTCCTCAGTGCCACATCCACATGGTTCTTGAACACCTCCACAGGTGGTGACTCCACCCCCTCCCTGTGCCACTGCCTCCCCACTCCAAGAAGAAATTTTTCCTAGTATTCAACCTGAACCTACCCTGGCACAACCTAAAGCAATTCTCTCGTCCTATCACTGCTACCTGGGAGAAGGGGCTGACCCTCACCTCTCTACAGTCTCCTCTCAGGGAGTTGTAGAGAGTGATAAAGTCTCCCCTGAGCCTCCTCTTCTCCAGACTGAACAATCTGAGTTCCCTCAGTTGCACCCCATCAGACCTGTGCTCCAGACCCCTCACAGCTTCACTGCCTTTCTTTGGACACGTAATCAGGATCCTCAGGAGATGTTCAGGGCAGCAACATGCCATCCTAGATCAGTGAACCTTCTTCATTGCAACAGCCTCAGAAAACAAGAGAAAAGCAGGTTTTAGCCTAGAAAGTCTCTTTGCGTTGCCATTTGGCTTTTTCAGTGGTGAGCCAGGGTTCAAAGCTGCACAGTGAATCTATCACTGCCATACTTAATCCTATCACTAGAAGATAGAAACAACTTTCTCCCACATTAGCAATGTTTACCTCGTATTGCTCTAGCACTCATTTTCACTAATATGATACAAAAGTGTAATGATGTATAAGTGCTTTTTAATGTTAAGTAAGTGAAAACAGGTGGTAATTTACCACTGACTGTACAGATTGGAGCTGGCATTTCATACAAGAGATGCTGGACTTTTTTTCCTTTTTTTTTTTTCCATCCATAATTCTTTTATTTTCCTTGTGTCTGCTGCTCCTGCTTACAGTTTATGCTACCAAGTCAAAGCGATAGTTGTTACCAACATTTTGGAGGCAGCAGAATGAAACATTTGTTTAGAAAGTTTTCAACTAGCCATGGGAGAGATGATTTTATGTGCAAGCAAGTAGTTTTTACTTGTATGTGTGTTAAGACTGAACACTTTGTGCAAATTGCCTGGGACAGGATTGTTCTTGGAAGAATGAACCCTAAAATGCAGGTGAAAAGATCACTGCTGGCCAGTGTTTTCCATGCTGCAAGATGGGGGATATAGAATCAGAGAATCTTTTGAGTTGAAAGGGACCCTTAAAGGTGATCTGGTCCAACTCCCCTGCAATGAACAGCTAGCTCACATTGCTTGGAGCCCTGTCCAGCCTGACCTTGAATGTCCCCAGAGATGGGGCTTCCAGCACCCCTCTGTGCAACCTGTTCCAGTGCTTCACCACCCTTACTGTAAGATACATCTTCCTTAGATCCAATATAAATCTCCCCTCTTTTAGTTTGAAACCATTCCCCATTGTCTTATCACAACAGATCCTACTGAATAGTCTGTGCCCTTCCCCTTGTAGCACCCTCCTTCTTATAGCATCTCCTCAGAGCCTTCTCCAGGCTGAACAGCCCCAGCTCTCTTAGCCTATCCTTGTAGGAGTGGTGTTCCATCCCTTGAATCATTTCTGTGGCCTTCCTCTGGATGCAGTCCAACAGGTCTTTGTCTCTCCTGTACTGAGGACTCCACATCTGGACTCCTGGTGATATCTCACAAGTGTAGAGCAGAGGGGTAGGATCACCTTCCTTGCCCTACTGGCCACGCTTCTTTTGATGCAGCCCAGGGTACATTTGCCTTTCTGGGCTCCAAGGGCATGCTGCTGTCTTAGGTCCAGCTTGCCATACACTGGAACTCTCAGGTCCTTTTCAACAAAGCTGTAATCCATCATTACATTCCCCAGCCTGTACTGATAGCATGAGTTGCTGCAACCCAGGTGCAAGACCTGCACAAGGTTCTCATTTGTGAACTGCACAAGGTTCTCATGTGTCCACTGCTGGAGCCTGTCTAGGTCTCCCTGAATGGCATCCCGTCCCTCAGATGTGTTGACCATACGCATACCACCACCACTTGGTGTCATCCACAAACTTACTGAAGGTGCACCCTCATGTTAATGTCCCAGTACTGACCCCTGAGGAACAGCACTTCGTCACTGATCTCCATCCAGACACTGATTTGTTGACCACTGCTCTCCAGGTACAGTCTCATAACCAGTTCCTTGTCATCAAACAGTCCACCCATCAAATTGATATCTTACCAATTTAGATAGAAGGACATAATAGGGGAACGTGTCAAAGGACTTAATGAAGTCCAGATTGATGACATCAGTGGCTCTTCTCTTGTCTGCAAATGCAGTTACACCACCATAAAAAGGGACAAGGTCAGTCAGGCAGGACCTGCTCTTGGTAAACCCATGCTAGTTATCCCTCATATCACCTCCCTCCCTCCCATATGCCTTAATATATATGACAAATTTGGTTTTAATATCAAAATTACTGGACATACCATTTCTACTTTCATCATACAGTATGTTCTTGTTCATTTATCCTTATGAACAAAATAATGCCAGGAAACCCCAAATGAGTAATATCTCGCTGTGAAAAAACTGTAAAAACGCGGTTAGAGAGAGTTGTGGTCATGAAACAGATCATCTCCATGTGGATGATCCCTACATCAGAGAAGCTGTGAAGTGCATTGTTATGGCAGGGCCACTGGTCAGACCCATAAGAAGACCCAGTGCTCCTGTGTCCACTTCCTTATGTTACTTGATTCCTCATACATCACACTGAGCTTAATTTCCACCTCAAGAGAGTTTTGACTCCTAAGCTAGTATTGTAAGATTATTTCTTTATATCTTTGTTCCTTTTTTAGAATTCCTCTCTTTGAAACATTTGCCTGGTAGTAATTGCTGCTAAAATTTCACAGAACATTTGCAAAAGTGACAGTCTAATTCTAGAAAATTTGAAACATTTAAAAGGCATTTGTACAGAATTTGGTGCTGAAAAGCTTTATTGGTGAAGTTTTGTAGTTAGCTGTGTAATTTCTGCAAAGCAGGGGCCTTCAGTGTGAGTGTGCACTGTTTCCATGCATTTGCTTGCTATATTTGGCATAACTAGAGGAAAAATTGTATATCAGAGAAATTGTTTTAAGGCACCAGACAGGGATTTCAAAGATCTTAGAAATAGCATGTAATGTGTCTGCTGAAAGTTTAGTAATTTCTAGTTAAAACCCTGAGAAGGAAAAATAATATATCTGAGAACTTTGAACAGTTAACATTTTCTTTTACACTAAATCAGGGCACTAATTAGCTCTAAGTGATCAAAAGAAGGTGGTGTTTTATGGAGTTTCCCTCATTCCTCCTCAAAATAGAACTCAGAGTTTGCATGTGGGCTGATCCTGCACAGGAGACGATGAGAGCTGCAGGGACTAGAGGAGCTCGCTCACGAGGGATGTCTGCATCCTCCCCCAGCAAAGCTGCTGTGAAACGTGTCAGAAATAGATTAAATACATGAGCGTCCACTCCCGAGAGCAAGCAAGGATCTTAAGAGGGCAAGAAAACCATTTGGATGTGAACACTTGACTGACTATTGGTATTCAAAGCATCCCTTCTTTTGGGGCAGCAGGAAAGGATGCCCAGTTCTGCAGGGTGAGTGGGGGCTGCAGACCCCTTGCAGCCATCCAAGCCTCAAGTCCTGCCTAACAGCTCCGTTCCATGCTCAGCCCTCTCCTTCGTTTCCTTCAGTCTGCAGCCTTTCTTCCTTATTTTCCTCTGGGGCTGCAGTTTTTCCCGGTCAGCCACAGACAGTATATAAAACACATTTTACTAAAGTTCTTCCAACAAAAACTTCATTGAAACAACTTTTAAAGTTGTGAAAAAAATAACAGGAAATTCACACTTAGGCCCTTGAGGATGAAACATGACATATGTCTTCCAACACATAGGCACAATGGGGTGCACTATAAAAGTAAATAAGGATCACACCATGGTGCCTAGCTGTTGGAGGACATGCCTTTTGCCATTAAGTTATCATTTCCTTACTTTTTTGTCCAAGCTCCCACATACATTAATTGTTTACTCCAGTGACTGAATTAATCTTCTTTGTTTCTTTTATTTTAATAAAGCAATGTGTGACCTGCCTTAAGGTTAGAGACTAAAAATTAGCACAGGCATTAACATTTAATATACCAACCAAAATGAAGATTTACATTGCAAACGGATAGGCAGTCTAAAATTAGGCTGCTCACAAAATGAGGCTATACACAAATGTATTTCATTAATTATATACGTCTAGGAGAACTTAAATACAGCCAACATTTATGCATGCTGAGTACATGTGCCAAAAATGTTATAGTCTTATGTGGTAAATGCAGTTTTAATTTGCATGTGCCGTGTGTTTCTTCAATAAAAAAGGGAAAAAAATCCCTAAAATCTGCACATGCTTTCATTCCCCATTTAAAATATTGGCAAAGCAGATCTTCACAGTAATAATCATAGACTTCGCTATTAATATCCAAGATGTATTTCATTCAGTTGAAAGCTTCCCTTGTGAAATATTAGCACCCATTTGGACTCCTTTCAGTTTCCAAAATGATCAGCTCTTGGGATTTCCTTCCCTTTGGGGGCTCTAGTGTATTTTTAAGGTGAAACCATTACTCGGAATATGATAGATAGAAACACCATTAACTGTGGTGGTTCATTGGTTTGTTCTCCCACATGACAAAACAGGCCACAGTCCATCTATAAAGTTACATTAGTTATTACTGGAATGCATTTGTGAACTTTGTTTTAAGAGATGCATTTACAGATGAAAGCACGTACCCCAGGAACCTCAGGCTTCCGCAGAAATGCCAGACTTGGTATAAGAAGAGACTCCCTATAGGTTTGACAGGCATTTGTTGCACCTTGTGATTCCTTCAAACCCTCAGCCCTTACAAGCTTCATATTCCTGCCATATAGTGAACCAGCAGCTCACTTTCAGCTAAACTGAGGCACTAGAGAATGACCACAACTGTCGATTAAAAGAGGAATCTCCAGATTCTTGCCCAACACTTTCCATATCAGAAGGAGTTAGCTGTTGAACCAAAGACCCCTTTCAGTTGCTAGTTCTGGGGTATTTGTCTTTCTTTTTTCGATATACCCTTCCACTCAGCAGGGGATAAGGGTGCTGGCAGAAAACTGACAACCTCAACTAAAGGAGAAAATAAACATACCGATGAATTGTAGAGTAAACAGCTGCTGAGTGATTAAAAGCTAAGTAAAGCTGAGCCACTTAATCAGTTTTTAAAGCTGTTCGTTGTGAGCATCCTGCAAAGTGCAGATTTTTTTCTGCTATATAACAGAACATAAAATGAAAGGAACCTTTCTTCCCTCACAACAGTTTAGAAGTGCTGTGTTGCCACTTTTTCCCCTCAGACTCTGAAGTAGTATCAAGCTGTGCAAAGGAGGGACCCATCTCCTGCCTGACCAGTTTCCTGTGTCCCACACCAGCTCGGCTGACCCTACAGCAGAGGAAGCTTGAGTTTAAACCTGGGTGATGAAAAATTCTCAGAGTCAAGTCTTTGTTTGGGGAAACATGTCGTTTAATAGCAATGTACTCCTCAAAAGAGAAATACACCAACCAGCACGGGCAGACCTTGCTCCCACACCCTCCTGGAAGCTATCCCTTTAGTAAATGCTGCCCATAGGTCAAGTGTTCACAATAACCCACAGACTGAAGTCTAGCCCAGAATGGAGGTAATTAACATGCTTGCTGCATTGTCAGAAGAACTAGGACTTTCACCAGTGAGATCATATGAAGTAGAAAAAAGTTGCTCATCAAAACAGGGAAGTACTAGACAATATTTATTGTAAACAAAAAGATTAATGTAGACAGAAACATGGTTCCTAATCTATAACTAGCATCTTTTGTATCCAAAGCTCTTTTTATCCTTCCGTAGAAGCTGTGCAAGAGGGAAAACTTAAAACCTGGCCATTTGACTTTCCGGTTGGCACAAATGTCATCCACCAAGAGAGTGACAGCTCTCTTCTTTGGAGGATGGAAGCATTTCCCTACAGGAAACAAGCAATGCCACTGCTTTATACTTATGTTGCCAGTAAAAAGCAGGAGCCATCAGATAAGGAAAGAATCCTTCTTCCTCTCCATGTCTGCGAGAGCAACACAGAGCAGCATGTCCAGATTGAGCATTGGCTTATCTTTTTGGCCAACTCTGTAGAAATGCTTACACTCTTTTCCAACTCAGATACCAAGTATCTAGGAAAACAGCTAGATCCCTAAAGAAAGAGTTTACTGTTGTCATGTGAAGCTGTTTCTTGGGAAAGGGATAAGCATGGCAGCAAAAACTTCAGAAATAGCATGGTGGGACATGAAGCATCCTTTCTGAAACTACTTGAAAAATCAAGACATAGGGAGTCAACTGCTGACTTTTAAATCTCATTGCTAGCAGATGCATAGCAAGGCCAAAAGTGACAAAGGGATGAGCATGAGATATTGTAACTGGACACTGTCCAATAGCATTTGAAGAGGCATTTGGAGCTGGTGCGACACAGCAGTTCCTACTTAAAAGGAGTAAGATCTCAATGATATCTGAAGCAGGTGGGATGTTTAAAAAAGTTTTGGATCTCTTTTTAAAGTTTTGATTCAAATCAATTCCAGATCTGAATGAGCACACGTCAAGAATTTTTACACAAACTTTCCTTAGTTTCATATTGAATCTGCTAGACTGCACTGTATCAGAATTTATTAGTTTCTCTTTCATCTAATATCTTAAATTGGTGACATCTTGCTAACTGGTTGGCAAATCTCATATCTTTTTATTCAAGCAAATTCATTAAGGCAAATCTACACTATGTATTTCCATATGTTAAAAAACAGCAAGTCAGAAAAATAGGCAGAAACAGAGAATATTCAGTATACCTAAATGGACCTACTACATATCTCCTTGCACATATTCCTGAGAAATAATATGCTGTATATTTGTCACACAGATTTTCATGTATTGCTCATCTTAAATTCTCTTAACTCTACATTTTAACATCTAGCTCAGTGACTAAGAGTTTTGTGCTGCTTTGTAATAGCTGGATATGAGACCAGAATTACAAGAACTTGCACAGCACAGGAGCCTTTCAGAGAGGGCTCAAGATGGAGCTGGGCTCTACAATTGCAGGGGTAGCATATCTTACTGCATGCTCTCCTACCAGTGTGGCATGGAAAAGGCTTTACTACCATGGTTGCCCACTCTTATATCCAGCTGCCTCTGTGAAGCTGAAGTAGGGAGAAAATTAGAAAGGCCAAAACCCAGCTAGAACTGAACTTGGCCACTAAGGTGAAAAATAACAATAAATACTTCTATAAATACATCAACAGCAAGAGGAAGGCTATGGAGAATCTCCATCCCTTGTTGGATGCAGAGGGGAACATGGTGACCAAGGATCAGGACAAGGCGGAAGTGTTTAATGCCTTCTTTGTCTCTTCATGGCCCTCCCTGTTCACTCAGTCTTCATTCAATGTACCTAGTAAGTGATGGATTCCTCTGTTTTTAGCTGCTTCTCTTTCTCCTGTTTCATGGGAGTGACTTCCTCACAGCATCACTGAAGCCCTGGCATTTTAGTGTCTAGGTCTCTTCTGGGTGCTGCCTCAGAGGTGATTACACACATCATGGCCACCTCACACACAGCTCAGGCACCCAAGCCCTACTGCCCCTCATTGCCTTTTCTTTTGCCAACTCCGTACTTTCTGTCTTTCCCTGGGTGGTGACTGGCAGCTGGAAGGGCCCATGCTGCTATTTCCTCCCATAAGATGGATTTTTCTAGAGCATATCTTTGACCTCATGTTGCTTGTGTGCAGGAGAGTTGGTTCTGCTGGATATGAGGTTTAGCTTCCAGAAAGACAGGCCTTCCCTGAGACCATTCTCTAAAGAGTTGCCAGCTAAACAACTGCTCTCATATTCTGAATCACCAGTCTGCTCCCCAAAGGCCATATGATTCTTCAGGTAAAGTGGAATGAGTACGTCAGTCTGACTCTGCATCCCAAGCATGGGAAGGTAACATTACGACTGCTCTTCAAAACTGTAAAATAAATAAGATATAAGGAAATGATATTGACTTCACGTTCAATGTCCCTTTCCTGAACTGGGTCTATTGTTTTATAACTAAGTACACAGCTCATCCCTATAAATATCTCAGTGATCCAGTATGAAACAAGCATACATCAGAGACGTGAGGATTTTGTCTTCCTTGTAGCTCAACAAGAAAGTATGATTTACAACAAGAGCAGCATTGTTATACATTTAAAGCAGGCAGCCCTTGTAGTCAGCAACTTGTGCTGGTAAAATACGAGTGCTGCATCCATATTCTCTATGGTGCTAGCAGGCAGGCTGCAGTTCTAACCCACGCAGCAGGGATAGCAGGCAAGGGAAGAAGTATGGGATTGCTGTGCAACCTTGGCCCAGACCAGCACTCACAAAGTCTTCCACTTTTCTTCCCCAGTCTCTGAGATTTGCCTGAAGTTTTGGGAAAGTGATATTGAGACTGATATGGCTGCACAGATAGCTGTGTGTGTTGGGTCTGAATGTGCTTGTTATGACAGATAACTCCAGTTCTGTTGCATCTTACTGATGTCTACATACACACCCTTACCTAAACAATTTTAAACTACTGTTAGTCTTCTGCACTAGAAGACAGAAGGAATAACTTCGAATAACAAATTACAATACTTTTATTCTGGTCTCAGCTCAGTGCTAGATTGTGAGTGATCAGATGGGAGGCACTTAAAAACAGCCTTTCAACTGCTTAAAATTATTTGTTCTGCATTTTGGAAGGTTGCTCACTGAATGTATCTGTATTTATGGAGACCATTAGGAGAAAACTTCACTGTCATCTTATTTCATACTTGGACCTCAAACTAGGAAGGTTAAACTATGCACACCCTATAAAACTCCACACTGATTGAAGACGGAAAAATAATCGCTGACTTAGTGATAACCTTAACTCAACTACACGAACAAGAGAGCTGAGATACATCATTTCTTTCCAGAGCTCCTTTCTGAACTCCCATGCATATAAAGCAATTTGCTCTCACACTGAAAATTTGTTCTTGATTTTTACCAGCTGGATGTGAGCTCTGTATTAAGAGGGCTCCCACAGTACTGCTGGTCTTGGTGGGAGATTTCAGAGAGGGCTGGGCAGGTAAAGTGCAGAAAAGTAATATAAAGAGTAGCTCACTTACCTAGAAATTTCTGTTTAATACCTTCAGAGTGCCACAAAGCTCAGACTCTGAAGAAAGAACCTTTCCTTTGGAAAAAAGGACTCAACCTCCCCATGCAAAGTCACTGAGACCCGTGCAGCAATGCACCCAGAGAGAACTTGCTGTAGGACAGCTGGCCAGGGGAAATCTGTCCCACACTAATGAGGATGCTGATGCACTACACAGCTGAGTCACTCTTGCCTAGTGACAGTTTTATGAACTAATGCCAACAGCAGCATTTAAGCACTGTTCCTTCAAGAACTTCCACTTCTTAGCTTGTGCTGTAGGCCATTTTTACTTTGTGCTAATGAGAAAAAGGAAGAAAGTACCTACAGTACTTGAAATGCTTTCTTACTGAGATGCAAAAGAAAATACCACTACTAAGCAAGTTTCACTTATTTTTTATATATCCCACCTATGTTCGTCTTGTCTATTTTGACTGTAGGTATCTTTGGAATAGATCTGATCTGCTAATCTGTGTTGGAATTTCCTTATGAAAAAAAATACACTTTTATTTACCCCATAAGATCTTGAGCAGCATTCTCAATACACACAGCTAGGAGTGAAAAAGGTAAAGCCATGTTCACACAACATTTGGTCTAGTGGGCATCACACAGGAATTTCCAAGATCAAAGAAGATTCAATGTTTTTCAAGTTTGTAGTTTTGTTTCACTATAGATGCTGCAATATAAACAGGTATCATTGTGAAACTGGGAACTTAAATGGGAGGAACTTAAACCAAACTCTGCCTTTGCAGAGAGGATCTGAGGGAGTCTATACTGTTTCAGATGCTGCATGAGTGGAATTTATCCCATCTAACTTTCAGTACTTACATTGAAGATGTACCTCTGGTTATGTCTGAACCCTTTATAGTCAAAGGGAGGAAAGTGGAACTTCTACACTACAGCTCACTGGCCCTGTTTTGGGCATCTTCCTCAGGAACAGCAAGGTGTCATTTTGCTGGGTTTGTTTTCTTCTTACAAAGTGGATCTTGACATACTGTTCGGACCTAGAAGGTGAGAACAAAAATACCAAAAACTAAGTAAATAAGTCTTACTTCAGGAAGGTATATACCATCTGTAAAGACAAAAGGACCAGTGCAACCAAGGTGATGCTACAGAATGAAGGAAAATGAATGTTCACCTGTCTCCAAGGATCTAGGCTCATGTGGAAAGAATTACCAGAAGGAGGGACCTCCAACAAGAGATCCTTCATCAGTGGCAGTCAGCCCTTAAAGGGGGAGGGGGTAGGGAAGAGAAAGGAGAGGGGAGGGGAGGGGCTAAGAGGAGTTGAGTCTGGCTTCACCCCTTCCAGTCACACAGGGGTTCCTTCACCTGTGCTCCCAGAGCTGACTGGGACATTCCTTCAGGTGCTCAATCAGTGGTTCAGGCTGTGACTTGGCAGTCCCCATATGTCCCCTCTACAGTTTGGAAAAAGATAAGAAAAGGATGAAGGAAACCATGATATCAACTTAATGTTCACTGCAAAAATGCTATAGATGTGGCTAAGATGTTAATAAAGAGATAAATGAAGATGAGAATAAAGGTAACACTGGTAACTTATTTGATCCTGATGTTCCCAGCTCCTAGAGAACAGACACCAATCAGGCATTGTCCATGTAATCCAGCATAAACATTGCATTAGGAAGTCTATTCAACCTGTGAGTAGCAGGAAATCTAGAAATAACTATGTAATGTCTGAAAATCACAACTCTCAAAAGTGGGAAAAAAAATGCTCATAGAGACTTAAGGGCATAGAGCTATCCAGTGGAGGGAAGACTGTCTACCAACAAGTTATTAACAGATCTGGAGACTCAATTACCATGTCTGGCAGAAGAAAGAACGTAGACATTAGCAGCTATGCTATCACACTGATGACCAATTAGATGCCAGGTGGATTTTGTAACAGCTGTAAGATATTTCTATCAACAATGATAAGGAACATTACTAGAAGAAGTATGACCAAGTGCTGATAACGTACAGTCTATATATTTTGGATGCCAGGGGCAAAAGCATGCTGCTGACAATAAACCAATAAATGTGAGTCATTAGTGTTTCTTTAGACAATATGCTGAGGAAAAGGGAAGAATGTCACATGCTGCTGAGCAACTGGTAGAGCAATGTATAGATTTAATCACAGCACAACACCAAAATATGCTAGTGAGAGGAGGCATGGCTCAAGGCACCATTCAAACAGTGGACAGGGACGTATTTCTCAGATATAAACAGGTTTAGGGAGACATGAATCTAGATCAACACGTGCTGACCTTGGAAAATGTGAAAGTACAGGAATCCATTGGCTCTGGTAGAACTTCTGCAGAAGGAAGTGGCAATACCACAAAAATGCTTCAGTACAAACATTAAGATAATAGATCATGGGTCAACAGACCTGGGGTGATACAGACACTTAAAGAAAAAGTGAAAGAAATTGTTGGAAAGAAGTCCTTCTCCTTTGCCAGAGGATAATAAATAATAAATTCTGAGTTATAAATGATACAAATGGGTAGCACTGGTGCAGTCAGAAGTCTGCTCTGACGTACTCATGTGGGAAAGAGAGTGAGGTGAACTGTCCACCTAACTGACTATCTTTTGTTCACCTTTTGGCAGAGTGTTATAAGGTAAGATCTCTGAAGGCAGGTGAATGGACCTACAGCATTTCCAATGGGACCTGCACAGAACAGAAGGTGCAAGAGGGAAGTTTGAAGGAGTCTTCAAGAAATCAATACAAGTTCATGTGGCTGTAATGTTAACAGAAACTGCTTCATTTCTCTTGCTAAATCTCTAAATAGAGAACTAGTTTTATTTTGCAAGTGTGAAAGCTTCACATCATATTATGCAGCTGACGATATATGGGACAGGTTAACCTGATAGTGTTAAATGGGTGCAGATTGTTTTCTCACTTCCAATATGCAGGTTTCCAAACTATGGCATGTGATAGAGATAACAGGTTATATTTTATTGGCTCTTCTCCTTTTTTCCCATCAACTGAATTTCACTAAAAGACAGCTAAAATGCATTAATTACTTCCCTAATATTCCTGTAATTGCTATTGCTTTGCCAAAGGGAAGATATGTAATAGGAAGTGGAAGAGGAGGTGATCTTTTTATATGGGAGAATGGGAAGGGAGGTGTTCATCAGTCACTCCTTCTATTAAGATTTGATCTCAGATGATAAAGATGTTTAAGGCCCCCTGCTGCTTTAATACATCCCTGTGTTTTCATTACTGGAGCTAGAGAATGAACTGCCAAGCTCTTGGAGAGATTGCATTATCACTGAGCTGCTCTCCTACTTTGACCATCTTTACATCTTTGTAATGTTACTGATTTTGGAAGAACTGTCCCTAATTTGCACCAGGAAAAGGAAAGAGGGAATTTGTCGCAACACTTTTACGAAGATTGAAGTCAGTACTACCTTGAAATACTGATTTATTTATTTTTTCAAAAGGTGATGTCATAGAGCCATCATAGCCCACGAGGTAATAATTTGGTAAATAAATGGTATCAGCCATCAGTAGAAAATGCTTCTGCCTGTTAACCCTCTCCACTCTGCCCAGGAGGAGGTATCTGTACATGGCAGCACTGAGGCATGCTGCCACGTTTTTCCCAGCCCTAATGAGTGATGCAGCCTTCACACTCAGTGTACACACTGCTGGAGGATTGCTGGGTCTCCACTCTGGAGGTGTGTCATTGCAGAACTTGGTCCTAGCTCTGTGTCTTGGAGTAGATGTCAGATGAAGAAGTGCAGAAAGTATAAAGGCTCTGCCATTGGCTCATGAGTGGTCTTTATTACCATTAAAACATTTAACTGGAAAATATAAAATGAAGGTTTATCTGGAAGGTCATACCAGTAAAACTCTATTAAACATTAGAAGGAGTACATTTACTTTTGATACTGATGTTGATTTCCACTGGTGAATACAGCTGATTATTGCTTTCTTGTATCTGTAAAAGTTCAGTACAGTTTTGTATGTGTGCTTCATTGGCTCCACTCATTTGTTTCAGTAGGCTGCTGCATCCTTGTGTTTAGTGAGCTCCTTGGAATAGGAATGGACTGTATGTACAACTGTGTTTTGCTTACTTAAAAAATTATTTGTTAAGCAGCACAGTTGTGAAATAATAAATAAAAAGGGCAAGCTTTGCAGGCATTGGACCTCCAGGGCTTTCCTCTCAACCTACATTTGGCTCAGGATTTTTTGAGATTTTTTGAGTCCTCACCTGTGGCCATAATGAAGCCGCATCAGCCACAAGTAAATGTATAGATAACAACTATTGGAGCAGTAATATGAGACTATCAAAAGTGCTTTAGAAATGTAGGCATATCACAGGACCAAAGCAGTTTTGAAAATCCGACCTTACTGGAGGCTTTTGTTTGTTTTATTGATTTATAGTTCTTTTAATATTAATCTTTACAAATGTTGTAAACCCTTCAGGCCCACTATTCTTACTGCATATGTGTACGGAATCCAATACAGTGGACTTTCTTGTTGAGAAATATCGGGCACAAGTTAGCAAACAATAAAACCTAAGGGAAGTCGTAATGGCAGGAAGTGACTGCCCATTGTCAGCTAATTCCAAGCCCAACAAGTGACCCTCGGCTGCAGCCCAGATGCTGCTTTTTGAGCTGTGGCTCCGGGGGGGTGGTCGGGAGTGTGGTCCTGAGCCCAAAGGCTGCACAGCTCCTTCTGGTGGATTAGTGTGCAGGCTTGGAAAGGAGATTATCAACCTTGAAAAGAATCCCGAAATGGTACCTGATTCTCACAGCTGACAAGAGGAGACCTTTTGAAGCTTTACAGAATCACTCGTTTTAATATCTAGATATTTTTGATTCACTTCCAAATCAAACAGTGTAGCAATATTCTAGAAATTAATAAACGTGAGAGTGAGGGAGGTTTCTTGGCAAAATGCTGTGCATACCTATTGCATGGCATAAATAATACATTATGATAATTAATAATGATAAATAATAAATAATGCAGTCAGTTGCAGCACTGGGGACTGTAGGCAGACCTACATTTATAGAAGTTGAAATCCTAAGGTGAAGGGATAATGTTTCAAACACGGAGCTGTGGCACAGGATTACTGCACATTTCAGACCTTTTTAGCATTTAGTGAATGGATTTGGTCACTAATCTCATTTTTAGTGCAGGTTTGTCACATCAGCAATACTAACATACCTGCATGCCTTCAAGTGTGACGTTTATGTGTCTGCAAATCAATTCCAGTGGTCTAAGCAGCTCCCATGAAACAGGAGTAGGCATGAGGTTACACCAACAACCATATGCATCCTTAGAAGTGGGGACGCAGGAAGAGAGGGCTAATGTAGCTGAAAAGCAGCTGCAGAGCCTTCGAAAATTTGTGCTTATGTAAAATGCACTTAATATTTACCTTTGTTTACTATCCATAGCCCTTTATTACCACCCCTCTTTCACTTGAACTAATTTATCAGTTCAGCACAATCACACCCATTCTAATAGAGAGTGGGAGAGCTGATTGACAGTTCATTGAACCAGATACTTCTTAAGGGAAAAATTGAAGAGGTTAATTATAATATCTCTTACTGCTTTAGTATTTCGGAGAGCCACAGTGTAAATATAATGTGAGCCTAGAATGGAAACCAATATTTCCCTGACACCTCCCCAAGCAGGCACTCCAGATTTTATGATGCTGAAGAGTCAGAGAATTCAGATCTCATTCCCCTGTATAGCAAAACAGGGACTTTCAAACAGAAAAATAAATTCGTTGGCTTTAACAATATATATTTTTGGTTAACTTAGCAGTTTCAAAAGTCCCTGCTTTCTCATGAATTCAAATGGGAGCTGAATTCTGCTCTGCTGTAGCCTGTCACGTTGGCAATCTGTAAGACGTTTATTTATTATTTTTCACTGTAAGTGCAGCACCTTTTTCAGCAATTTGATATTTTGTTCAATTATATATAGTGGTTAGGATGGCTGTTGTATTCCAACGCTATTTCATTTAAAGATACATTGCTTGGGCCTCCGTTCAGCCAAGTACTTAGGCAGGTACCCAACTTAAAGTGCATCACCATCAACATTGAGTCATCTGTTTTAAATTAGGTACTCTAGCTGAACCAGGCCCTTAATTAGGCAAGTAGTTTTAAGGAGCCCTTTGCCTTTTGTCACGAGGCATAACCCACCCTCATCAATGGAAAGTTTTTTTGAGTGCAGACTTTGTCCCAGTATTTCCAAGGCACACATCTCCCAAGTGATGCTGTTTTATGATGTGTTTTTATCACTCTGTCTCTAATGTCTTTCACCGTACAGGAAGAACAGAAATGAAAAGGAAAACACAGAGACGGGAAAGGTGGCAATTTAGGGACTGTGCATCTGTGCGACAGGCATCCTCAGGGATAAGAAAGAAAAGCATTTAGGAAATTCTGTACAACCACTGCTCGACTACAAGACCACCCCACTGCAGATAAGAAATGAGAAATTTTGAGGGCTACTGAGCACTGACTCTTCACAGTGGATCAGCGCTCAGAGTTATTTAGCACAGGTGTTTCTGTAATTGTGACACATTGATACAATTCACTGCTCACTGGCCCTCAAGCACCTCTTTCCCACCTGTGCAGTGGTCTGTTATTAGTATGCTGGGGGTGTAATAAAAACTGTATTGTCAGCCGGGCTGTGTCAAACCCTGCTTTTTCCTCATCTTCCGCACGCTTCTCTCTTTGTCTGGGTATTTGTTTGTGCATTTGTAGCATATACATGTGTGGAGAGGGAGAGGGAGGGGAGGGGAGAGGGAGGGGAGAGGAGAGGAGAGGAGGGGAGGAAACTGAAGATTTTAGATTTGTAGGAGAAAGTCATATGTGTATGTTTCCGTCCCACACTGTTGAGAAAACCTTACAAGTGTCAGGTTACTTCATATCCAACACAGAAGTAACAAACTTCAGTCTGAATGCCTGTTGGGAACATTTGCCTGATTCAATTTGATTATGTTAATCAATTAGATATGCTGGGAGAAAATGGTGGTTGGTACCAGTGTCACCAAGGGGACATTCTCAGGGATTAAGGTTTCTGCTCCTGCTCCAGCCTTGAAGAGTGGTCAGTGCCCACTCTGTTGGGGCTCGGATATTATTGTATCCTCTGATGTAAGGCTGGTGGTTAAAACTTGAATGAGGCCCCCTTACCCTTCTCCCAGATGGGAGAAGGCAGAGCTATCAGAGCAAGCCCTGCAGGAGGTGGCTCAGCTTGGCCAGCAGCAGCCCTGCTCACAGCCAACTCTTGGCTTGGGTGGCCCAAACCCAGCCCTGCTGCCACAGGCCACCCCTGCTGCTCCTGGGGCTGCTCTTGCTCCTCACAGTGCCTCTGTGGGTGTCCCTACAAGCCTGGCACAGCTAATTTACCATCTGATTCATTGCCTTATGGATAAAGAGCTGACTGTATTATAATGCTATCTTTATAATACAGGATTTTCTCACTTTTTCCCTTTTTTCAGTATAGCAGTGACACACTTGTTCAATTTCTCTTACATATAGGAGTCTTAGCCTACTGCACTCAAGTTTCTAATTCTTTCCCCATCCCTACCTATGAATCGTAAGATCTCTAACCTTTTATTCCACTTATGCATCACACACAGCTGGAATATTCCTTCATTTACACGGTTTGCCCATCTTTAAGAAGTCCTGCCTATGCTACCAAGCCAAGACTCATGTCCCACACAGATGTTAGAGCTCTTAAGACCCAAAGAGAATATGCCTGAGAAAATATAAGAGCAGGGCAAGGGAAGAGGCAATCTCTCTTCCCTTCACTCCTAAGGATAATAGCAGCAAGTATAGAAGCATAAAATTAAAACAAGGCCAACATGCAGGAAAAATATAAAGCAGCTACCATTTGACAGATAGACAGGACTGACAAACAGACAGGACAGACATGGGTATGACATAGAAACTGTTGAGATAGAGAATATTTATTCTAACGTTTCATCATCGCCATATCTGCCAGACACTTTGTTGGTGGGGAGAAGAGAAAAATAAAATTTATCTTGCCATTTTTGCTTTACTAGGGAATATGTAACAGTTGGCAGTGTAATACACTTTTTATTTTCATGAGTTATGGATGTGCATGGCCATCCCTAAAAAATTGAAATAAAAACTGTATTACACCACCAAGTCTCATATATTATATTTATACCATACCAGAGGAGGTGTCTGCAGAGCAACTATAGATATAAACTTTTATTATATCTATAGTTTCTCATGTTATTAGTATAGTTGTGAAAATAATAGGATTTACTGAAGGTTGTTATTCCCCCTAGCATCACTGATGTGGTATAAACAATATATTGACCTTTTGGATATACTTGAACCATTGCAATGGATTTGAAAACATGGCCACCTGACATGAATAGCCTGAGCTCTTGTCCCCAGTTTAAGGTAATGGGCTGCTCATGCCTTTGCAATGCAATATTCAGGTCAGCCTCATAACGTATATCCCAGTACTACCAACAATGCTTCCCTTTTCTTCTCTGTGTGTGGGGACCACTAACCAAACTCCAGCCCATTAAACGAATACAGAGAGGGCATGAACAGGCTGCAACAGCCTGCAGTATGGTGTAGTGTTCCATCCCCATGCTTAGGGTCCTACAGAAGAGTGATTTGTCACTGAAAAAGGTAGAACCCAAGGACCTCATTAAGCCCATTGCAAGTGCTTTCCAGGTTTTCCAGATGGTGTTCACATTTCTTGACATATTTCTCAGCTTCTTCCCTGAGGCAAAACCTTTCCCCTGTGGGGTGTATTGGCTACTCCCTTTTTATTAGCTCTACAGAGTACAAATAAGAGAAGAGCAGTCAGGAACAAACACCTATTCAGCCCTGCCATGGAGATCCTGAGGCTCTCAGTGTGGCAAGATCATGGAGAAGGATTCACACAGAAGGAGCCTTGGGGCACTGGGTCATCTTCGCTGATGGCATGAAGATGGAAAGCAGTGAGGAATGAAGCTGCCTCAGCTGGTCACTGTAATATGGGTATATGCTACCATGCACACTTCACAAAAAACCCATCTCTGACAAGTGGAATTTGCTTCCCATAGATGCACAGAGGTACCCGCCCAAGTTTTCTGAGATCAGAGGCACATGAGAAGCCAGGAGCACCTGTTTACTGATGGGAAATGCCATTAGAAATGGGTCTGGGAGAGTAGCGTATTTATAGCCTCACATAACACCATATGGTGCATGGTAGCAGAAATCTTCAATTGAGATAGATGAACTAATGCAAATTTCATCTTAGCATCAATTTATTACTATTATTATTTAGCAATCATTTTGTTTGGTTTTCTCTCCTCGTCTCTGAGAGCTCAGGCTGACTTGGATATATCTTGCTCCTCATTTCTGCAGAAGGCAGTAGGGGCAGATAGATTTAATTGTTTAAATAAGCCTACCTCCACTGGAAGAATGGGACGGGGAATTGGGGAGGAAAAGATATGCTTGGGGATGACAGGTTGAGAAACTGAAGTCAAAAGGACACAGAACTCTGCCCCTTAGGATGGGAAAAGCAGCCCTCAGAAATTCGAGGTCATTAAGTCCATAGGCAAAACTGATTTATTTTTAATCAAGCTTAATTGTTTACATTAATACATGAACTTGTGCACAGTGGTTTAACCCACCTTTTTAGCAGATCTCTCAAGGAAATTTTTCAGAAACCTTTTCTTTTTGGCAAGGGTTCTTCTATGCCTATGTCTGTAAATTACATTTGGGTTTATAAAAGGCTGATGTAGTACTTTGAAAATGCAGCAGTTCCTATGCTATTAATGCACATACAACTCAATGCAGAAGATTCTTGATTTCCTACTCTATTACCACTTCCCTTTTCCTTTATTTAAAACCAGCGCAACTCATCTCTAGCCCTTTTCTACATCTGCTGCAGGTTCAGTCCTCTCCAAAGTGACCACAGGTCCCTGCCTTTTAGATTGTACCAGGTCTGGCTGGTATGATTCCGTGCCAACAAAGTGTAAAGATTTGATAATTCCGAATAACACGACATCTTCTAAACTAGCAGTCCTACCTACATCTTTCCACCTTTCTTTGCACTTTAGTTCAAGAGGCACTAGCTGATTAGGATAGAGAATGGCTTTGTATCTCCCGGTGGGACTGTACCTGTAGGTCAGGACAGAAGAGCATGACAAAGACTCACAGGAGAGAAGTAATAGCCTTAAGTTGTACCGGGGAGGTTCAGGTTGCATACTTGGAAAAATTTCTTCTCAGAAATAGTGGTGAGGCAGTGGCACAGGCTGCCTGGGGAGGGGGTGGAGTCACTGTCCCTGGAGATGTTCAAGAACCATGTGGGTGTGGCTCTGGCAGACATAGTTAGTGGGCACAATGGGATGGGTCAAAGGTTTGATTAGATGAATTTATTAGTCTTTTCCAACCGTAATGATGTGATGATTCTATAACTCCGCAGCAATCCCTGCAATGGTCCCAGGCTACTTTGGTGAGCATCCTCCATAATCTGAGGCTGCCAGCCTGCCCTCACACTGCATGACCATTGCAAGCTACATGTCAAAATGTAAAGGGTGTTCTTTCATTAATCTGCTAAGGTAACTAGTGGCTCACTGAGAGGCCTATGTAATGATTGTAGTTTTGCTGATTTATTAAGTGCCAATGGTGTTTTAATACTGTATGTGTTTCAGAAATAAAGACAGTCACTGCCCTGAAGGCTTACAGTCTGAAAGATGGATACATACAATACACAACTCCCTATGGATAATCCGAAGAATGATTTTTTTTTTTTATTAAAGAGCTATTCAGATTTAATTTGCTTCCTTAATGTGATATTGGAACAGTGCGGGGTTCAGTGTCAGCCAACTGAAACTATTCCTCCGCTGGGCTGCAGAGACCACAAGAGGAGAATCAGTGTGTTGAGAGTGAGAAGACTCAGACAGAGCTTTTGGACTGTAGGCAGATGGGATCCTTGGGATAGATAAAGTTGGTAGAAAGGGAGCAAAGTTCACCCAGCCCCTGCAATGCGGAGAATGCACACACTGCCAAAGAGCAGTAATCTGGGGGTGATACCTTCAAGATGGCTGTGCCTGCACATGCAGGTGGCTAACTGCACAGACATGTGAGTCTTTGCCACCCTCTGTAGTAAATAAACCAACCAGGAGAGCCAGGATTTCAAGGGGCTTGTGTTATCTTCTGTAGAGCACGCATGGGCTCCTTCACCACAGTGGCTGCAGAGGACCACGCCGCTCGTTTTCCCTGATTACATCCTGGGCCTCACACTCTCACACAGGGAGAGCTATAGGGGAGAGGCATTAGTGCTCATTCCTTCGCTTAAACTGGTGCCAAAATCAATTTTGAAGAATTATCTTAAAGTTGCTTTCAACTTGATCTGGGTGTTTCTTTACTACTAGAATATCACCCTGTACACTAGAATCGTTATTACATCACACTAATCTAATTTAAATGCATTTTTACTGTACTTGGTTTAATGAATGTGGAATGTGTCACTATGAAATTGCACCATTAATTTGATAAATAGGACTTGAAGGTATAATTTTTTCCAGCATTGCAGACTAATGAAGCTAAAATACATATATAATAAGAAGTGTAAATAATAAATTATTCTTAGGAGCAAAAAAATTAATTAGATCTTACCACAAATTGCATCTCAATGTCAAAGTTTTTATACACTACTGACTTTCAAACTAGTTAGAACATGACTGTGATCCTTGGAATGTTTCTCAAGTAATTACTGAATGTACACATATTTAGGAATATACCTTAAGAAACAACTTCAGTTCATAGCGATCTTTCAAACGCAGCTTTCTCGTATTCCCTGCTGTTACATCTGAATTTTAATAGCATTTAGAGGAATTCCTGTTATTATTTGTTCTAAATTTCAGTATTTTATTTATTCTTTAAGACTCGGGGAAACTTTTTTTAAAATTTATGGCACTGATGAGAGAGCAAAATTAGGACATACTGCATGCAAATTCTCTGCAGAAGCAACCATCCCCCTGCAGCTAGCTAGCTACTTCTGCTGCTGAAATCAATGGGAGTTTTCGCCACTGACTTCAATAGGAGAAGAGACTACTGCACAAAGCACACTACTTTTCACCGGTAATGGAAATGTCACAGCGGTGCCATTCAGGAAGGAAACCAAGTGGAGGGAAATTAAAGAGGAAACTCCAGTCTTGTGCAGTTTAGTTGCTGATAGCTCATCTCGCTCAGCCTACTGCACCCTCAGCTGGTTACACAGCGCTGCCTGGTTTAGCATTCTCTGCCTCTTTGTCATTTCTTATTGAGTCCACAAAGAAAGGTTTTATCTCACTCCTCTGGAAAGGAAAGCACCTAGAGATTGAAGAGATCCGGTGGCATTTCACCTCTAGTTTTCTTCATTCGCAGCTGGAAGGCTTTGAAGGCACGGCAGAGCCAACTATTCTCTGACTATTCTATAGCTAGACAAAGGGTCATTGGCCAAAATATCATCTTTAAGCTCATTTTCTGCTCCTAGTCTGCAGTTTAACAACCAACATTTTTACTTCCCGTTGCTTGATTTGCAGCCAAAATTCTGACGTGTTATCAGTTTTGTTGCCAGAAAACGCATTAAGCCTTTCTAAGGGGTAAACATAATGATCTTCATTAGACCTTCTAAATGAACCCACCTCCTGCTTCTTCAGGTGGAGAAAGGCACTGACAAGGAACAAGCTGAAGGGTCTTACAGCTACTTGCTCCTTACAAGCAGAAGGAGGGAGAGGTGAGTGGCAGCTCTTAAAGAAGGAAAAAGTTAGATAAACGTGAAAGGTTTGTAAGATTTCCTTCCTTAATGGCAAAGTTTTCCAGCAATAAATCACAATTCAGTCAATGCCATTAGTTTTGAGGGCATTATATCCCCTCATTAAAGCGCATAAACAATTATATTTATTGAAGGTAATGTACTGTGTAGTGCATTATAACGATACTCATTAACATATGTAATCATCATTTGAATGGGCTTTACTACAATGTAAACTGATAATGGCATGATTACCCACTGGGTTATTAACTTTTCAGTCCTAAGATAATAAAAGGTGATACAAGAAACAGAAAGCACACGTGTCTTGCCCTTCACATATGATTTATGTGTTTCACTGTGGTGCTATGAACACAGGTACTCATCATTGGGGAGACTGGCTCTTTATTGCACATTGTATTTGACAGAATAATAAATGTAGCTGAATGGTGCTTGGGTGGGCGTCTGGGGAGAAAAAGTCCTGCGAATAAGGCAGCCACTACTCCAGACTGCAAGAACCAGCAATGGAAATAATTTTGTCTGTCTCTGTCTCACTGGCTCTCTGTGGCTTACAGATCTTCATATGCTCTGTCAGACTCACATAGATTAAGGAAAAAAAATCCATCTTCTTTATATGTTTCTTCTCCTCCCTCGTTCTCAGCCCGCTACATGTTTCTCTGTGCCTGGGCTATAATCACTGGTTATAAGAAAATGAAGGGACGTGCTATGCTAAGGTACCTATGTGCTAGGGTATTCATAATATGCTAAGTGTATGCCTGTATCAAACAGATGGTTTCAGGTATTGAAATGCAGCTTAGCTGCAGTATCAGAGAATAGATTTATCAGTTTGCTGGAGCTTCTCTTCTATAAAATGCCTATTTGGAGGCATCAGAGGTATTATAAATACAGCTTATTTGTGTAATTTATCAGTCCTCTCTGGGGTTTGTCTCTATGGAATCTTAGTGCCTTAATTTTAATGAATGAATCTGAGTTTGTTTTAGGAGGGGATGAGTTAAGAAATATTAAAATGAAAAAGGCTTACAAGCAGCCACTCAAAAAAGCAGCAGTCACCAGCAGACAGGGCCTCTCCAACATTAGATGGCATATGTATGCTATAGTGAAAAATGATGCACAGCTCTGCCATGCCTATGGTAAATTGAAATGTGTGGTGTAAGCCTGGTGAGACATTGTAGTGGTAGCAGGACCCATTCCTCTGTTCTACTTTGACCTGTGGACAGGGTACAGATATGTAAAGGGGTGATAGGAGCCTGCCATCATTGCATGCCAATGCAGAATTGTGTAGAGCCAGTGACTGGAGAGTTCCCAAGTGGCAGAGGAGGAGCATGATAGGCCTGAGCCCAACTTTCAACTATCCGTGGTGTAGAGGGTGAGACAGTGACAAGAATGGGGGTGGCCAGAGCCCCATCTGGGTCCAACTGCTTTGCATACTGTTGGGACCACATGCAACAAGGTGTACAGCCTTCCAGCTGCTACCAGCCAAGTCAGCAGCCAAACTGACATGACTATGAAGACACAAAGGTGACATAAAAACCTATGCTCAGCAAAAAAAAAACAAACCCTGAGTTTGTTGGCAGATATGACCAAGAAAAGTGAAAGAGGGGAACACCACTGAAGAAGAGTTAATTCTGCCATCAAATCATGCTTGTATTAATACAGTCATATGTTCCTTAGGAAATGTTTTGAAACTTCTATTAGCTTGGCATTCTTTTTAGGAGTCCTCTGTCAGTCCCTGGCCCTTGAAGAGGCTAAATATCTGCACTATCATCTCTCCATGGAGTTCTAGAAAGCTCTGGGATGGTTTATGGTTTTCCATTAGCCAAGGGTCTAATAGAGTCCTGAGATCCGTTAAGTGGGAAATTCTTCTCATGGAAAGCAATATACTGTAATTCTTCGCTAAAATCTGAGCCCACACAAGAAATCTGAGCTTGTTGTAAAGACCAAGGTGCAGTGAGTTTGTGCAGGAAATTACTTCATACTGTTTTTTATTGGACTATTTATCCATGACTTTTTAGACAACAGACATGATGGACTTGAGTTGCTCTTGAACTGAAAGGAGCAGATCCTCATTAGATGACTGGTCCTGTAGATGGGAGCTCTAAATCACATCCTGGTACTGCAAACACTAGTGACCTGTAAACTGCTCAGGGGTAAGCAGGATGAGAAGACCCTTCTCTGCTCTGGAGACAGCACTTTTCTGGTTCACCTGTACTCATTTAGGGTATCAGGGAGGGCTGTGAACCCTGCATCAGTCTGACCTCCCTATGACTCAGGCAGACATTCTGCCACAGCAGTGCCACAAATTGCAGATGTGAATCAAACCTACTGTTCTTTCCTGGCCATGCTAACTTGACTTACTCTCATGGTTGGACCATTCCTACAGCCTATAAAAATCCACAGTGAAAAATATAAAATAGGAGAAATATAGAATGTGATAGTAAAATGGCTGCTTTTGCCATTGTCTGTTCCAGTTGATAACAGTATTAATTCCCACAGTCTTTTTTTTCTTATTTCTACCTGTTCAAACTTATGTTTAGGTAAAGACAAGATTAGAGATGAAAGTCATTACGGTTGGCAATATTTGCAACAGCTTGGAATTTTAAAAGTCTCAGTATTTCCTTCAAGGCATCAGCCACTATTGTGGGTTTTCAAATTCTCCACCGTTCCGTCACTACTGTGAGAAAACTGTGTGGTTTAAATGAAGAACTCTTAAAGAAGGAAAAGTGGAGAGATTTATCACATGCCATGCAGAACTTTGACTGCCTATCAGTGCTACTATCTCCCTGCTTGTACTGGAATGTCAACAGATTTTGAAGGTCTCATCCTCCCCAAGGAGGTGTGCTCAGCTCACAAGAGAGGAGGAAATACCCAGCATTGATCCAGAAGGATTCCTGCTGCTTAACTTTCACAGCAGTCTGATGACTCTGGGGACAGGGGGAGCAAAATTCCCTGCAGCTAGCACAGCAGTTGCACTGGCAGAGTCATTTGGAATGGGTGCAGGAATCCAAACTGAAGAAGGGACTGACTCTTGGGAGATCTTTGTGGCATTGAGTGAAATGCAAATACTGCATTTACTGATCTCACCAAAGCACAGCGTGGGCAACCATTTACTGATGAGAAATACCTGCATCAGACTGGTGTCTGGTCATGCCCTCAGATTGTTACATAGCCCTTCATTGCAGGGAATTACTTACCATCAAGTAACTTGGGGATTGTGGTTAATCCAGGGAAAAGTTGCAAATGAAGGAAGGGAGGATCTCCTGACAGATTCCACTAAGGAGATATTTTCTTTCCCTTTGTGCCGTTGTTCCTCTTGTTTTCAAAGTCTCAACACAAATCTAAGAGCTCTGCATGAAAGGTACAGTAGTGTGGGTATAATTACCACAGCTGCCACAGATGGCTCATTTTAACAAGAGACCCTAGGTAAACCTAGTTGTTTAGCCTGCAGCATAAACAAAAAGATATTCTACTTAAACAAGTGGATCTGGGTCTGCAGAGGTGAATCTCACATCTGCCTTGCTAAGTACTGTCATTAAGGAAGTGCAAAAGACGTGGATGGGAC
Organism: Odontophorus gujanensis; assembly: GCA_013399175.1. Taxonomy (NCBI): domain Eukaryota; kingdom Metazoa; phylum Chordata; class Aves; order Galliformes; family Odontophoridae; genus Odontophorus; species Odontophorus gujanensis. Next base: position 91,874 of record VXAB01010303.1, on the reverse strand, counting down.
ATGGGTCAGCTCAGAGTTCAGTTTTAATGTGTGTCTCTGTAGTCTCTGAGGAAGAGGTTGGGGTGTTGTGATGCACCTTGGCCTTGAGATGAGGCCCCCTAAGAACTGCCTGTCTAAAATGCAAAGCACTGTGCAGTCCCACAGAGAAGAAGGGAAGAAGGGAAGGGAAGGGAAGGGAAGGGAAGGGAAGGGAAATTTTAAAACTTGTGAAAATTCCTAATGACATCTACTCAGTCTTTCTAACAAACCTCTGGAGAAACACTACAGAACTGCATTCTGTTGAACACCGTTAGTTGCACCCTGTCAGGGTGTCCTGTGGATGAAGAACAGGAAAGCCCCGTTCTCCCTGGCTAACCAGCAGTGCTTCAAATTGGGTCACAGACGATGCATTGCAGAATGCTATATATGNGCCTTAATTTTAATGAATGAATCTGAGTTTGTTTTAGGAGGGGATGAGTTAAGAAATATTAAAATGAAAAAGGCTTACAAGCAGCCACTCAAAAAAGCAGCAGTCACCAGCAGACAGGGCCTCTCCAACATTAGATGGCATATGTATGCTATAGTGAAAAATGATGCACAGCTCTGCCATGCCTATGGTAAATTGAAATGTGTGGTGTAAGCCTGGTGAGACATTGTAGTGGTAGCAGGACCCATTCCTCTGTTCTACTTTGACCTGTGGACAGGGTACAGATATGTAAAGGGGTGATAGGAGCCTGCCATCATTGCATGCCAATGCAGAATTGTGTAGAGCCAGTGACTGGAGAGTTCCCAAGTGGCAGAGGAGGAGCATGATAGGCCTGAGCCCAACTTTCAACTATCCGTGGTGTAGAGGGTGAGACAGTGACAAGAATGGGGGTGGCCAGAGCCCCATCTGGGTCCAACTGCTTTGCATACTGTTGGGACCACATGCAACAAGGTGTACAGCCTTCCAGCTGCTACCAGCCAAGTCAGCAGCCAAACTGACATGACTATGAAGACACAAAGGTGACATAAAAACCTATGCTCAGCAAAAAAAAAACAAACCCTGAGTTTGTTGGCAGATATGACCAAGAAAAGTGAAAGAGGGGAACACCACTGAAGAAGAGTTAATTCTGCCATCAAATCATGCTTGTATTAATACAGTCATATGTTCCTTAGGAAATGTTTTGAAACTTCTATTAGCTTGGCATTCTTTTTAGGAGTCCTCTGTCAGTCCCTGGCCCTTGAAGAGGCTAAATATCTGCACTATCATCTCTCCATGGAGTTCTAGAAAGCTCTGGGATGGTTTATGGTTTTCCATTAGCCAAGGGTCTAATAGAGTCCTGAGATCCGTTAAGTGGGAAATTCTTCTCATGGAAAGCAATATACTGTAATTCTTCGCTAAAATCTGAGCCCACACAAGAAATCTGAGCTTGTTGTAAAGACCAAGGTGCAGTGAGTTTGTGCAGGAAATTACTTCATACTGTTTTTTATTGGACTATTTATCCATGACTTTTTAGACAACAGACATGATGGACTTGAGTTGCTCTTGAACTGAAAGGAGCAGATCCTCATTAGATGACTGGTCCTGTAGATGGGAGCTCTAAATCACATCCTGGTACTGCAAACACTAGTGACCTGTAAACTGCTCAGGGGTAAGCAGGATGAGAAGACCCTTCTCTGCTCTGGAGACAGCACTTTTCTGGTTCACCTGTACTCATTTAGGGTATCAGGGAGGGCTGTGAACCCTGCATCAGTCTGACCTCCCTATGACTCAGGCAGACATTCTGCCACAGCAGTGCCACAAATTGCAGATGTGAATCAAACCTACTGTTCTTTCCTGGCCATGCTAACTTGACTTACTCTCATGGTTGGACCATTCCTACAGCCTATAAAAATCCACAGTGAAAAATATAAAATAGGAGAAATATAGAATGTGATAGTAAAATGGCTGCTTTTGCCATTGTCTGTTCCAGTTGATAACAGTATTAATTCCCACAGTCTTTTTTTTCTTATTTCTACCTGTTCAAACTTATGTTTAGGTAAAGACAAGATTAGAGATGAAAGTCATTACGGTTGGCAATATTTGCAACAGCTTGGAATTTTAAAAGTCTCAGTATTTCCTTCAAGGCATCAGCCACTATTGTGGGTTTTCAAATTCTCCACCGTTCCGTCACTACTGTGAGAAAACTGTGTGGTTTAAATGAAGAACTCTTAAAGAAGGAAAAGTGGAGAGATTTATCACATGCCATGCAGAACTTTGACTGCCTATCAGTGCTACTATCTCCCTGCTTGTACTGGAATGTCAACAGATTTTGAAGGTCTCATCCTCCCCAAGGAGGTGTGCTCAGCTCACAAGAGAGGAGGAAATACCCAGCATTGATCCAGAAGGATTCCTGCTGCTTAACTTTCACAGCAGTCTGATGACTCTGGGGACAGGGGGAGCAAAATTCCCTGCAGCTAGCACAGCAGTTGCACTGGCAGAGTCATTTGGAATGGGTGCAGGAATCCAAACTGAAGAAGGGACTGACTCTTGGGAGATCTTTGTGGCATTGAGTGAAATGCAAATACTGCATTTACTGATCTCACCAAAGCACAGCGTGGGCAACCATTTACTGATGAGAAATACCTGCATCAGACTGGTGTCTGGTCATGCCCTCAGATTGTTACATAGCCCTTCATTGCAGGGAATTACTTACCATCAAGTAACTTGGGGATTGTGGTTAATCCAGGGAAAAGTTGCAAATGAAGGAAGGGAGGATCTCCTGACAGATTCCACTAAGGAGATATTTTCTTTCCCTTTGTGCCGTTGTTCCTCTTGTTTTCAAAGTCTCAACACAAATCTAAGAGCTCTGCATGAAAGGTACAGTAGTGTGGGTATAATTACCACAGCTGCCACAGATGGCTCATTTTAACAAGAGACCCTAGGTAAACCTAGTTGTTTAGCCTGCAGCATAAACAAAAAGATATTCTACTTAAACAAGTGGATCTGGGTCTGCAGAGGTGAATCTCACATCTGCCTTGCTAAGTACTGTCATTAAGGAAGTGCAAAAGACGTGGATGGGACATGGGTCAGCTCAGAGTTCAGTTTTAATGTGTGTCTCTGTAGTCTCTGAGGAAGAGGTTGGGGTGTTGTGATGCACCTTGGCCTTGAGATGAGGCCCCCTAAGAACTGCCTGTCTAAAATGCAAAGCACTGTGCAGTCCCACAGAGAAGAAGGGAAGAAGGGAAGGGAAGGGAAGGGAAGGGAAGGGAAGGGAAATTTTAAAACTTGTGAAAATTCCTAATGACATCTACTCAGTCTTTCTAACAAACCTCTGGAGAAACACTACAGAACTGCATTCTGTTGAACACCGTTAGTTGCACCCTGTCAGGGTGTCCTGTGGATGAAGAACAGGAAAGCCCCGTTCTCCCTGGCTAACCAGCAGTGCTTCAAATTGGGTCACAGAAGATGGAGTGCAGGAGACTTGGCAGAGAAGACATTAACACCTAAAACTGCTTTTCTTGCTGCAGAAAATAACAGAGAAAAAATGATTTTTAGCTTTCTATATCTGTTCACATTTGTGAGCTGGAGCCCCAGATCGATACAGATATTCTTTCTGAACGCTCACAAATTGTTATCTGCAGGATACCTTTGCTCCTTCCAGCCCCGTATTTCACCAGCATCAGCAAAGTCTCCTTATGGAAGTGCAGCTGGCATTGGTTCATTAGCATGGAGCTACTTATTTTCTCCTCCCAGACCTGTCTGGTTTTTCATCTACCTGTTTATAATGTCATTAACCTTTTGGTTATTCAGACCCCTTCTCCAGACTACTTACAGTAACTGTTGCTTATGCCTGCATAGTATTTCCTAAGTACAAGGTTCAGCTAAGCCTCTGCTGCTGACAACTGGGACCCTTTCCTGTGTCCCCCATAATGTGACCATTGCCTTCCTGGCTTTGTGATGTGTACCCTTTGGGATCTTGTCTCATGACATGCGCCTGTTGTGAAGATAATGCTAAAAAAAACACCATAACTCCTCTGTCAGAAATCTACCAACAAACTGATGTGTCTCCTGCTATCAAAGACAAATGACAGCCTACACAGATTCTATTGTGCATAGGACAAGTAGAAAGAGGTTTGTGCTATAGTGAGGAACATTCAGGTTCACATGAATGCAAAGTGAAGAGTTCAGGGTAAGAAGTTGCCTGGGAAGGCTGTTAAAGCTCTACAACTGATCATTAGGAACAAGTTACAGAAATGTTTATGAGTGATTAAGTAGCTAGAAATGAACCTGCCTTAGGACAAAGGACTGTAATGGATAATATTTCAGGTCTCTTCCAATACAACAGTTTTATCTTATCTCTTAAATATATGCCATTGTGTATGCCTTTATCTATTCGCTTTTTCTTCCTACCCTTTCTTTAGTGAGCTTTTTGCATTTACTGTTCCCTGGTTCTCGATTCAATAAACATTTGACTTATTTCACCCAGGACAGGAGGGACCTTAGTCCCTTTTGGGTTTTTGGGGCATTTCTGTAGAAGAAACACAGAGATATATAAACATTAAGCCCATTTTTTATTTTTTTTATTTTTTTCCCAGTCCTAAGCTGTTGTGCTAGTGCTGCTGTATGCCACTAAAGCAGCTGCATTTTTTCCTTAGTGAGGGGATTCCTGAACACACAAATTTTGGAAAGCATTTGGGCAATCCTTTGGGAAGAACAGCACTTAATAAATGTAAATGATTACTATTATTTCACCAACAGGAGTTGCAGAATCTTCCACTGGTCTCTACGTTTTAAGAATATATCCAAGTGGGAAATTAGTGGGATGTGGTCACCCTGGGCCGTGTGAAAATTAGATTCTAGTAAAATGAACTGAAATGAGATTGATCATTATACGTTCAGGCACCACAGCCCTGCCATACTGTAGCTGTCAGCACTAAGACAGGAGAACTCTCTCTGACTTCAGCTACTCCTGTAAACAGCAAAAGCAACAAAAGGCTCATTGACTGTGATTCACTGGAGACCTCTTGAGAAATCAGAAAGGCGGTTGTCTACAATCTGAGTCATTTCTTTGTGTCTTTCTTCATACAACTCTTTTCTGAACTCTGCATAGCTGACCCTGCCTTCACATCCAAGGCAAGAGTCTGGTCTTCTCCTTATGTAGAATCTGAACTGCAAGGGGGACTTTATTTTTAGGAGACTGACCATCTCTGTCAGTTTTAGATGTTCTGTGGAGAGATTCAGAGATCTGGGTTCCCTGTGCATGGTACCCCCTGCAAGGAGCCTGGCCCTGGTGTACCTTTGGTAGAAGCCCTGGATACGACTTCTGTGGTTTTGGTATCATGGGGAGTCCTCTCTGAGAAAATTACTTCTTAGCCCCGTTCTGGTGGGAAATAGAGAGGGACATGGCACAGGGACTGCCCCCAGATCCAGCACTGCTGGGGCTGTTCCTGTTGGACGCAGAGTGAGCGACACCCATGCAAGGAACAGAAAGAAGGAATGACCTAACTGGTGTGCCAACAGGCCACTTGTCTGAGGGGGCTGTTTGTCCCTTATTCACAAAGATAAACCAAAGTGAAATATGTATATAGGTATATATGGAAATATCAGATTTGGATATGTAAATAAGGGCTGCAAGAGCCTGTGGACAATGCTCCCTCTTTAGTTGTTATAAAAATGAAAATAATTGTGAAAGCAGAGAGAAATCTGCAGCTGCTCCAGGCTATTCATACCATAAGAGATCCCATCAGGCCTTCTTTATTGTTGCAGTTTTGGCAAATTATTTTCTTATCACACACAACCTATTCACTTCTGTTCCTGGATAAGCACTTAGGCTCATAAAGCGGTGGGTCAGCAACAGTTTAGCACAGAGCACAAGTGATGGCTGACCTTGGGGACTGCTGGTGTCTGCCCCTCCAAAAAGCAGCAACTGGAGTCAATAAAAAACTGGCCAGGCCGGTCCATTAGCGAGCCCAGCACTATCACTGCTCGCTTGGATTACTCAGTAGCTGTGCAGCCTGCTCCTCCTCGTACCATTGTGTCTCACCTTATGAAATTAAACCATTCCTTCTATGCTGGGAAAGTGGGATCTGTAGCTGGCTGTCTCCCCTAAGAGGGCCATTTTCCTAAGGGAAGAAAAGTACCTATCTGTATTCATACATGGCTATATCCATTGCACGTATGGTTGTGCCCAAGGAACGTGCAATATAGATTAGATCAGCAGCAGTGCTGCACTGTCTCCAGGCCAGGCAATGAGTTTATTGTGCCCAACACACATGTGCACTGGACAAATGCTCTGGCATCTTCAGCGTGGGCAGAGAGCATGCTGCTCCTATTATACCAGCCCATTAGGGAAGCAATTTGAAGAAAAATATTTAGCAATTTGGAAGGAAGCAAGGTTCCAGAATGGCTTGTTTCTGTGTGACAGCCTGCCATGTACAGATGAAAGGGAAGGCTTATAACAAATTTTCATTACCCACAACTATAAAAAAAAGCAACAGCACGCAGAGCAAGTGCTTTCAGGCAGAGAGGTGTGGCCACAGATCCCCCCAGGAGACTACAAAGGAGCCTCAGCAAAATAAATCAATCAATCTATCAATCACTTATACTTGCATAGTGCCCTTTATGAAAAATGGCAATCAGTTCCTGACAGCCTGTCAGATCTTGGCCTTCAAGTCTTTGCCTCAAAACTAGTCATTATGTTCACCAAAATACTGCTCTTGCTTGCAGCCCTTGCTCACCTTCTCTAAAAGGTTTGTTCATGGAAACAATCTTTGCTCAGAGTGGCCACAACTGGGGTCAGTGGCACTATGCCGCAGAGAAGGGCTTGTAAACAGCACAGACATTTCTTTCTTCCCAATTTCACTATTTTTCCCAATTTGTGTTATGAAGTTGCCTAAGCATACTCTACCAGGGACGTACCTCTCAGCTTCATGCAGAAATTTCTGTGGAGCACAGGAAGTTTCATGCAAACATGAGTAAGAACTTTGTTGCTATGAGAGTGATGCAACTCTGGTCGTGCTGTCCAGAGAGGTTGTGGAATCTCGTTAACTGGAAGGTACTCAAGACCCATCTGGACATTTTCCTATGCCACCTACTGTAGGGAATGTGCTTTAGCAAGGGGTTGGACTAGATGGTCTACAGAGGTCCCTTCCAATGCCTACTATTTTCTGTGATTCTGTGATTGTCTGCAAAGGAGAGCTCAGGGAGCAGATAGAACACCTCTATGGAAGCAAATGTCCCCCAATACACCATTGCTCCTTGCACTTGTATGGAATTCTGCCTGCTGTGTGTATAGAATATGAAGGTAGCCCTCTAGACAGACTGGCAGGTATGTCAGGCATGCAGCTCTCTCATGCTGAAGCTTGGCAAAAACTTTGAAGCATCTGCTGGTCTGCAGCTCCTCCCACAAAAAACTGTCTGAAGCATCCCCACAGAAGTAAGTCTCCTAGTGAAAATACTTATTTATTTATTTATTTATTTATTTATTTTAATGGTGAGTTCAAGTACTTTAGTCTGAGATGTCCCTAGGCTTTATCTTCACTGATAAAAATGGAACTTAGGCACAGACTGGTTTAGAAAGTCCTCAAATTGGGGACTTGCAATTCTTGTGTTATATGGCCTTTCAGAAATGTTTCTTCTATGAATTTATCCTGTCATGTTTAGGACCTCTATATTACTTATAGCCTTGAAGTCATGTGACCTTGAGCTCCTTCCTTCTGTTTGTTTGACAGTTGCTGCCTGATATTTTCATTTGGTGACTCCAGTTTTTTCCGTTTTGAGAAGTAACCACCATTCTTTCTGTTTGTTTTCTCCATGCTTTCATAGACCTCTGCCTTATCCCTCTTCAATAATCTCTTTTTCTGGATAAAAAATCCAGCTCTATTTAAACATTCCGACATACAGGGTCTTCTCTACAATCTTGATCACTTTTTTTGAAACCCTTTAAGTTTTATGGTTGGATCACATTGCTTTTCAGATAGTAGGACACAAAAACATGCGTTATTCAGCACGTGAAGGCATGATTCATATACTGGCATAAAGAAATTTAGCATTTATTTTCTATTCATTTCTTAGTAGTTCCTAAAATTCTAATTTGTTTCATTTTCAGCCACAGCTAAAGATTTTAAGCTAACATTTTCATAAAGCTAACAACAATGACTTTAAGAAACTTTTCTGAAGGGCCAGTAGCTAATTTTGAACTCAGCATCTTGTCTGTATAATTAGAGTATTTTTTTTCTCCATGCATGTAATGTTGCGTTTACTGGTATTTAATTTCCCCTACCACTTAATTTTTTTTCCTATTTGCTCTATGTTCATTGTCATGAAGTTCTTCCACATCTCTTTGCAGTAAGATTCATCTTTTACCAGGTAACATCATTTTTCACCTCAGCAAACCTCAGCAGCATGTTCTTGGGATTTCACCAGTGTCACACTCCCTTTAAGAAAATGATCAATTTTTACCTTGTTTTGTTGTTGTTATTTGTTTGTCTGCTTGTTTTTACATAGTAATATATATATTTATTCTTTCTCAAGGGAACAACCACCTTTGTTATCAAAAACCATCACTTTGCCATTGCCATCTTATAAAACAATATGCTATCATGCTACACGTATTTTCATAGTTTGATGTAATGCTACATCGTTTTAGTTCTTCTCTTTTACTTTCCAAACCCTCAAACTGGCTGAAGGCTACTGCAGGTCACAGAGGTGGAGAACTGAGATAAGGAGGAACAAAGGGAAAACATCCATCCAGCACCCTTCCCTCCTACACAATATTTACATAACACAAAATCTCCTCTTCCTCACTGTAAACAACCTGTAAGGTGAAAAAACATGGTTGCTTGAATTCTCAATTGGATATAAGTGGCAGACAGCCCTTATTAAGTGTTCTGTGTGCATTCTACTTAATTATGTGCAACTGTGTTGTGGCCCTGTTTGTACAGACCCGTTACTCTTTGCCTACTCCTAGGGGAGTCACATGCTGTCCCCTCCTACAGTGCTGCAATGTGCAAGGTGTGTGCACACAAAATGTTACTGTTTTGCTACTAGTTAAGCCAAAAAAAAAGGTGAAAGGAGAAAAGACTGGCTCTTTATTTGTAAGATGTCTATCAGAACTTACAAATACCTTCACTAATAGTTCCAGTATATCCTTACACTAAATACACCAGTGGCCATGAACATGAATCAATCTTTTTTCACCAAGTTCTACATATTTCGTCAGTGTTTTATGCAATAGGATGCCTCCAGTGGACAGAGTGGTTCTACTTTTCATAGAATTGTAGAATCATTAAGATTGGAAAAGACCTCTAAGATCACCTAGTCCAGCTGTCAGCTCATCCCTAGTGTGCCCACTCGCCATGTCCCTCAGTGCCACATCCACACAGCTCCAGTGTGGAACACCTCTAGTGATGGTGACCCCACCACCTCCCTGGGCAGCCTGTGTCAGCCATCTTCTCAAAATGGAACACCACTATGACTCATACATGAAGGTAATGTGAAATGTGAGCAGCTTGTGACAGAATTAGGGTCTGCATTCTAAGCTTTTGTGTTTAACATCTTTCCCTCTCTGGAGATTTTGGAAGCCTTCGTTAATAACTGAAAATTCCATTGAGATGGATTTTTTTAAATCTTTCTTAAGTAAAGAGTCAGAAGTCTTAATAGCTATCAGTTAAACCTGAATATTTTTTCCTTTCTTACTAATATATTGTTTTCTGCTTATGTGAATACCTGTTTATTTGCTTGCCTCCTTTTGGTGTTGGGTTTTGGCTTCCTTTCCGGAACTCATAGAAGATGAAATTACACATATATTTAAACAATGTGAGAAGTTAAAGCCATTAAATACAAGTTTTCTTGATGGTTCTCAATTTTATTTCTATTTTTCTAATTGGATACCTCTTACCAAATATTATTGGGAAAATTATAATAGTAGTTAAAACATTGGACATAGTTAAATACTATGTAAAGTGCAAACTTTTGTGTATTTATTGTGCGTGTAGATACAGTAGATAGGTAGATTGATAAGCAGATAGATATATAGCCTAACACTTGGTTATTCATGAGATCTTTTATTTTGGATGATGATGAAAACTTGGACTGAGCTTGGAGCCACGAGAGTTAAAAACCAGAAAATTAAATAGTAGTGGAGTAGGAGTAGATATAGAAAGAAGAAGACACAAAATAACTTTAGAGCAAGTGGCATAATATTTTTATTTGTCCTTTAGTTTCAATTTCTTTTGAAATCGCAGAGTTGCTAGATTTTAATCACCCATGTTCTCAAAATAACTGCAGGTATTTAAAGCAGTGCTCCTCCTGCCTTTCAGAGAAAGCTGACCCCTGCTTTTATCAGCGATTAAATAAGCTATTTTTAAAACATGTAGATTGCAATAATGTAGCTCTGTAAGCTTTCAAGCCTTTCCTAATGCTGACATCAGCAGTAGTCAGCCCTATCTCACATCTAAGCTTGTGTCATATTTTGCACTGTGGAATCTTGATGTTTGTTTTGGGTCTGGGCACTATGGTATCATGAATATACATTATACAATATACAAGGCATCTCTATGTATAAAATAAATGAAATAAAAGCTTTTTTTTTTTTTTTTTCCCAACTCAGAAGACAGTGTTTTCTAGATTTTGCCTATGACACATCCTCTGCATTTGCATAAACAACTAAGCATGCTGGCTACACTAAAGAGTGTGACAATGCCTCTGTTGTGCTTCCCGTGTATGTGACATGTTATTGGATGATGAGGTGCTCAACAGGAGAAAGAAGAGAGAAAATACTCCTGCCAAAGTTTGAAAGTGCAACATTTCTCCATTACAGAGAAGGGCTCCTCCTGATACGGGAACTACATATGTGTAGTGAGAATGCAGGAGCTTGGCATTGTCTTCACCTTACCACATACTGCTTTCATCAAACTGAGCGTGCATTCTTCTCAACTCTTATCTTATATATGTATGTATATACTTACATAAATACAAAAAAAATCAGTTTGAAGTACAGACATTTACATTAAAACACAAACACATTCTTATACACTTTCATACTGTATTTGAACTCAAAGATCACTATAGACAAACACTCACATAGGAAAGTCACTCTTAATTCTGCAAGACTAGATCTAGTACTGACCTTTTGCTAGGAATTCAGGTCCTAGTCTTGCATCAATTGTCCCAAAAAACAAAAAAAATGCTTCATCTTTGAAAGGTTTGCAACCTAAATGTTCCTAGTGTACTGAAATGTTCCATGAGCTGATTTAGGTGCCAGTCCATGCAAGGAAAATAAAGTATTAGTGTGACTAACAGGTTGCTGGGAGATGCTGTTTTAAATGTTTCTGGCTACAAATAATAGGAGAAAAATTCCCAAGGAGGGATAAATGCTGCCTATTTTTAACTTCTGAATTACCATGTACCATGTACAATTTGTCATGCATCTTAAAAAAAATATATTTTTTTTTCCATAAGATTCCAATAATACTGGAATTTCATTTCATTGAAGAATGAAATGCAGTAGACAAGAGAAAACAGAAGTCTGGCTTTTGATTCGCTTGTGGTGTCTCCATAGTGTGTTTAACATTTCAAGGCTAGGAAATTCTACCAATGACTTCAAGATTTCTTCCTTTTTATTTATTTATTTAGTTTAAATCTAGAATTATAAAGTGTTTTTTTCTTAAAAATTCTGATATTTGCATAAAACAGAAATCACATTCTGACTGAAGACAATGGAAAGTTGCTTGAATGATTGGGACCTTCACAAAATTTTTGGAAAAAAAAAAAGAATAAAACTACAAATTTTGTTACCATTTTCAACTGTAGCATGCATTCAAATGATAAATTGCACTTCCTGCGTCTGTATTTACATCAAATGTTGATACTTCACTTTCCTACATGATTTTTAATTATTTTTTATTATATTTTAAGCCATTTTCTCTGTAATTTTGTGTTTTATGTTATACTTTAGCTTCAATGAACTGCCTATTAGCTTGCTGCTCTACGTTGAATCTGATGCACTCTAAGACCTCCTCTGGGTCCTCCATATAACTCTGTTCCAATGGTGGTGTTTTTATTTTATTTTTTTTTACAACGACTTTTGATTCATTCTGTACATCTAATTTTCCCCACATAACATCAGTAATAGAGAATATAGGAGGAGGATGGTCTCTTCCAAACAGGGGGTCTCCCCCTTGGCTTTGATTTGCTTGGTAATCAGAGATATTGTGTACAATCTCTTGCAGCAAAAGGTGAGAAATGCAGAGGCCTTGGCTTTTAAGAAAAATACAGATGGCAGCAGGAAGTCTTCTCTGCCCAATTACAAGGTGATCCCAGTTCATTTTTATGGTTTGATTTATTTTTTTTATCACATATGTTTCCAAACACAGTCCTGATATCCTGTGGGGATGCTTTTGTAAAGAGCCAGAGCTTCTGATTTAAGAAGCTTCAAAAATACCTTGCTGCCTCTTCTGTCTGGAAAAGAGCAGTCATGTAACAACACATTTATTCTCTTTGAAAAATAGAAAGATGTCAGAAGAAAAGTTCACAGTGAAATTAGGCTGATTTGTTTTGTGGCCCTGTGATTTTGGCTTTAGATGCAGGACAGAAAATAAAAAAAAAAAAAACAGTTTATTTAATGGGCAAAAATTACTATTAAAATGAATTTTGTACTCAGAAAATTCCTTTGTCAAATAGGCAGTGTGATCAATTATACAAGATCCTTGAAAAAAAATATATATAAATTAAGAAGGCAAAGTAGATATCCATGGATGGATTTCTTTTCCCTAAAGTCAGCGTACAACTCAGCCCTCATATTCAGAAAGGGAAAACCTCATTAATTTGGATATAAATGATCAGCATTTCCCACGGATTTCTTCTCTGTTGTGATGGATGCTAACTAGGAATCTTCTAATATCACCTCTACCTACTGAGAACAGCTCCCATTGATGTTGGTCGGGAGCAGCTGCCACCTGGGACCTGGGTGAGAAGTTATCAAGGTGGTTCTAGGTGTCATTTTATTCAGACAAGGCCACCCAGAAGAGCACTACGCAGGGTATCAGCAGAATATATTTGGGAAATTCTGTGTAGCTTCCTCCCACAGCATCATCTGAATAATTATCGCTGCATATCTGCATTAATGAATTCCCTCTCTATGAAACTCACAGAGTAAATTACCCAGATGGTAAAAGAGAATGGCAAGGCTATCTTCCTCCTCAGCGTGCAAAGTCAGCCCAACGTGTACATAATGATGCTAACTCAGGTGGGAGGTGGGCACCCAGACAGTGCTGTGCCTCATCCGCAGCACTTCTACTCGTGTGGCAAGTATGATTGCACATCCCCTGGAGACTTATTTCAGGCACAGAGGGTGCACTATGCAGTGCTTAATGATAGACAACTTTCTCCTAATGATGTGGCTTGCACCAATTTGTGTTTCTCCAACAATATTTCCCTTTTAAGCAGGTTGGGCTCCTCTGTCCCTAGGTAGCATGGCATTCCCTCTCTCCTGCTCTCACAAGCACACTGTCTCAAACCTCCACATTAGAAAGAAAATACAAATCAAGTCAAATATGAAAAGCAATCCAAAGACGTTGCTTGTTGAGATCAAGACCCAGACCAAAAACACAGTGTCCACTCCACTCATCTGACTGGGCAAGCATCCTATGTTCTCAGTGCAGGACAGGACTGGTGATCCTTTCAGGGCTGTTAGTGTTCTGTAACCACCAGAATGGCATCAAAAGACAGGAAACCTGAGTTCTGAAGTCCTCAAACACGCTTCCTCTGTGACTTCGTAAAGTTGCCGATAACTTCACTTCAAGTCTAACATTGGCAAGATCAGAAGTTCTTGTAGCATTAGGTTCAAGCCTCTAATTTCTCCATGTTCCATACAACCTGTCTGTGTAATGGGAACCATAACGTGATACGTAATGTTATGATATCCTTGCTTCCCAGAACCCTGTCTCCATTTGAGATCCTCCAAATGAAGCTAATAGAAAAAAGCCAAGTATTAAGTGTGGGTATTGATGGCACTTAGAAAATGTGAAAGCAAACCTAAAAGTCTGCTCTCAAGAGCTCCCTGTTGTTCTTTCCCTCCAGTCTACTGATGTCTCTACATGGCATGTCCAAGAAAAGCACCATGAATATCTCCATAAATAATCAATGGCTCATAATGTAAATAGTTTCAGGATGTAGGGATAAGCCATACAGAACATAATCATTTACAGTGAAGAGTTACCATGTTTGCTAACTAGATGTCCTGAATTCTGAAATAGTAAAGCAAGCTAGAAATTTTGCAAGTGAGCTTGGTAGAAAAAAAAAAAAAATAGTAGTTAATTATAAAAAAATGGAGAACCTCTGAAATGTCACCTCAAAATGTGGATGGCTGTGAGAGCCATATTGGGAGCAACAGTAAGCAGCTTTACCAAAATCTGGGGCAAGAGAAGTGCTGTCTGGGAAATAGGAAAGGAGGAAAATATTCCAGTGTTTTTGATATGGTACTAGGTGACATTTCCAGTTGTGCTGCAGTCCCTCCTTCTTTCAAAAGGTGGTGTGTAAGGAGCTTGTGTAGGAGGTGCCATGAGTTATTCCTCTTTGGAACAGAAAGGTTCTGCTGCAAGAAAGAAGCTTTGGAGCTAATCCACTGAATCGTAGTTGTTTTAAAACTCATTTATTCAGACAGCACAGAAAACAAATTCATACATTCATATAAGAGGGGAGTATGGGAGCTTCTGTGCTTCAGATTTGCCTCATATATAAAGGCCCATTGATTTTCTGCTACTTGATAAAACGGGAGAGAACAGGGAAAAATATAGTTCCCCGCAACCAAAATTTACTCTTCTCTTTGTTCTTCTCATTGTTATGGTATTAAATTTATCAGATGGAAATACATAGGAAGAACACCCTCAGTAAGTTTGCAGATGACGAAAAGCTGGGAGGAGGTGCTGATTTGTCTGAAGGTAGGAAGGCCCTATGGAGTGATCTGGACAGTCTGAGTAGCTGGGCTGAGGCTGATGGGGTGGAGTTCAACAAGACCGAGTACCTAGTCCTGCACTTTGGCCAGAATGATGCAGATGTGGTACTAAGGGACATGGTTTAGTGTGCAGTATTGGTGGTAAGTGGGCTAGATGATCGTGGAGCTCTTTTCCAACCTTAATGATTCTATGGGTCTATGATTCTGTGATTCTATGAAGAGAAGTATATCTTTATGTGACTTCTCAAAACCATGAAAAAACTAATTTTGTTTTCACAGTGGGCATACCATTTCCTCCCATGTGACTTAATGAAATTATAATCCCACTCGTTGCTGGGAAGGCAGTGCCCTGCTTATATGCAAGCCCTGTCCTTTGTTCCCTCCGCTACCTGGTGCAGGATTCTAACATGCAGTCATCTCCTCTGGGAGCAGAACATAATCCAAACAGCAGAAGCAGTGATCTTGGAAATGTGTAACATATAAGTCACTGCCAGAACTGCAATATATGTCAGAAACGAATGATACGTTGTAAAAGGCCCTGCTTGATATTTTTATGATTTTGTGAATTACACATGCCATACTGTGGCACTGATCTTACTGGAGAGACATGAATAAGTTCTAAGTGAAAAGACCTCCGTGAAGCCACTCTGTACCTTCTGTATGTTTATACATTCCCTTGCTTAATACTTGTTGCATAATAAGGTACTTGCGTTTTGCCTTTCCAAATTGGGCACTACTTCAACTTGTACTAATGTCCATGAAAAATTTCCAATTGCAGGACCAAGCTAACGAGCACTTGATTTGTCAGATGGCACAAAGTCCTTATAAGGATCTTCAGCTAAACTTTTCACAGATGTTGAAAATCAGAGTTTCTTTGTATCAAGGCAGTGCACTGTAATGCCTAACACCAGTGTAGATTTCACCTTTATTTTTATGCCTGTGATGAAACTGTGTGTGTGTGTGCTGTTAATCTGTGTATAGCTAAAAGATGAAATATGAAACCCTTCTTTCAGCTTCTTGAGTAACTGAGAATCTCCTACTAAAGTGGAGTCCCTTATAGGTTAGAATTACAATACATGTATAATAACACTTAGCACTGATATAGACCTTTTTATTTTCAAAGAGCCTTGGAAACACTAACTGGCCTTTCCAGGCTCCCCAGTGAACTAGGTCAATGCCATTATTCCTGTGCTTGACAGGGAGAAAGTGGGACGGAGAATCATGCCAGTGGTCTGCATTGCCTTTTCCAAGAGAAATATATAGGGATATATAACCCAGGAAATTTAGGGGCATCACAGCTCCAGAATGTCCCACAGCAGAGCTGGGCTAAAGCTCTAATACATGCCCATCAACTTGTTTGCCTTTGGCTCGTGAAAGGAAATGTGTCCCCAAATCATACATTCCCTGCACTTTGCTGGGACTTGGTGCAACTTATTTCAATTGATTCAGACACTGCAGCTTACTTAGATCATGGGGAGTTTTCCTAAATTCCCAACAACATTCACGGTTTTTTGTGCCCAACTTTTTGCAGCTTTTTGGAGGCATTTTCCAAATTTTGTTCCATTCCCCTTGCCTACATCCCGCCCCACACATGACAGAATCATAGAATCATTAAGGTTGGAAAAGACCACTAAGACCATCTAATCCAACCATCAGCCCATCCCCACCATGCCCACTAACCATGCCTCTCAGTGCCACATCCACGCAATCCTTGAACACCTCCAGTGACAATGACTCCCCCACCTCCCTGGGCAGCCTGTGCCAGTGCCTCATCAGTCTGAGAATAAATGTGTCCTAATATCCAACCTGAACTTCCCCTGGCACAACTTGAGGCCATTACCTCTCATCCTATCACCATTATCTGGGATTAGAGGTTGAATCCAAGATCACTACAACCTCCTTTCAGGGAGCTGTAGAGGGCAATAAGATCTCCCCTGAGCCTTGTCTTCTCCAAACTGAGCAATCCCAGTTGCCTCAGCTGTTCCCCATAAGACTTGTGCTCCAGACCCCTCACAGCTTTGTTGCCCTTCCCTGGACACACTCCAGAGCTTCAATACTTGAGCCCAAAACTGAACACGGCACTCAAGGTACAACCTCACCAGTGCCTAGTACAGAGGGACAATCTCCTCCCTGTTCCTGCTGACTGCACTATTTCTGATACAAGCCAGGATGCTGTTGGCCTTCTTGGTCACCTGGGCACACTGCTGGATCACATTCAGCTGAATGTCAACCAGCACCCTCCAGATTCTTTTCCTCCTACAGGCTTTCTTCATCTTATGTTAACATAACTGTAGAAGTGATTGTGCAGCCCTTCCTCATCACCATCTGCCTATAGCATACCTGTACTTGATTGTCTAGAACAGGTTTTCTGTAGCTGTACCAAACAAGCCACTGCAATCTAGCACAAGTGGAGCAAAGAGACACCACCTCTGTCCTGCAGTGGAGCGTCGCTATTTCAAATTCTCTAAGCTACAGAATCTAGGTGAAGCTTCTAAGTAATCTATATCCTGTATCCTGACAGGAAACTGCTATATCTGTTGTGGGATTTTTTTCTGCTGCTGTGAAACAGTCTGGCAAGCACTGCTGCTCTTCTCCACGGTCTTTTCTAGCAGTGGATGGTCATGGTCCACATCATCTATGCAGCAATAAGCTGTGATTAAGGAGATGTTGCACCTCCAAAGTAAGCAAAAGCAGAAACCAGACTTCAACACATTAAAAACTATTTTCTGCAAGGCTGTGCAGAGCTCACTTCAGAGCTTAGTGACATTAACTCTCACAGGGAGCCCTTACCTGCAAGAGCACTGACTGTCAGCTAGCAAGCTGTGGGATGGAATGCTGTGGGTACCACAGGAAGCTGATGCTGCTGTCCAAAAAGCACAGCTGCACTGGATTGAAAGGCCATCGACTGGGAAGGGATGAAGGGCTCCTGGGTTTTGCTAAAGACACAGAGGAGCCCATATGTCTATTCTCTGTCCTCTTGTATCATGATTTTAGAACAACTGATATTTATCAGTTGAAATGAGAAGTTTCCTGTGATGCTTCACAAGTTTACTAGATAATCATGAATCCTACAGTTACCTATGTGGCCTTCATAGTGGTCAATAATACTGGCACTTACAGGACTCTCTCGGCTGTTTTGCTCTAGCAACCACTCTGGAAATCCAAACGTTCTGGGAGAGCCTCCCCTACATTCCTCTGTCCCACTCCAGCAATGCATTCATTAATGAGATGTGAGACCTGTAAGTTGCAGATGACGTTTGCAAGATGATGGTGAAACATACATCTGGGAAGCTGTGGGTGGTGGACATCACAAGTTGGAGGAAGATGAACAGCATAAGCCTCCTGATACTGCATGCCTAATTTTGCACAGTCTTTGTGAGGCCAAGGAGGGGAACCTGGTGCACACCTGCTAGGATTGGTTTGCTGAACTGGAAAACATTTATACAGCCAAGGAGGACTTCTCAATGGTGGGTTATGGTTATGCAAAATAAGAGAGAGGGGCTGTGCTGTGTCCTCCCTTTCCATTTTATGTTGCTTGTGAAGACAGTGTGTGCTTTTACAGAAGGCTTCATCCAGGATTACTGCACATCTCTAATGCATGTGATTGTGCAGCATAGTGGTGCACAGATTTTACCATGATTCATATGTCCATTTTACTATATATTTTGTGGAGATTTTTACTGTACTGCATGGCTAGATTTTATCACCTTCAGTATATATATTTTATGGTAGTGATGCCAAGCATTCCAATGAATTGTCTGACTCACAAATTCAAAGACATTTTCAAATATTTTTTCATGTATAAAAATAAACACAGCATATTCAACATTGTGGACAATCATTGTATTTTATTAATTGCACTATGCAAAATTAATAGTTATTAATAGAAACAGTTTTGTGCAAGCAGCTTATGTTTTCAGTGCTTAGGTGCAGCTGAAGCATGGTTATTTATCTGTCCTTTATCAATGCTTTTGACACAAGAGCCATTTTCTCAGGCTTGTCTTCTTTCTTCATCAGGCTAGTATTATACAGGGGCACTAACAAAATGTGAGAAAGTGAAAAAGATTATTTTCCAAATAATTTTCCCCAACCACTATAATGATGCTTTCATCTTTGTTTGGAGTTTCTTTCCTACATGTCCACTATATGAGCTTGGAGTCACTTTAACTGCACTGGACCTATGCAGGGCTGCCCTCCCTAACTGTACATTTCCAGTGTTTTCTTCCCTGTGTGATTGCTACCTCTTGTGGTTGCATACAGTGAGCCCAGGTAGGTCTGGAGCAGGACAAAAACCAGTCACAGGTTTCTAGTGGGTTGAGGAAGGGCTAAGATGTTTCCACAGCCTGTTTGTATACTATCTCTGTGTCTGTGGACCCCAATGGAGATAACAAAGAGAGACTGATGGGACAATCTGCTGAGGGGGTGGGAACCTATATGCAGCTGTGGTTGCTGCTGCTCACCAAAATCTGCCTTACCAAAGTCTGGGAGGAATTTAGAAACCAGAGCCCCACAAAACTTTTCTCTTGAAAGGATCTCTGAGCCAAAGTGGAACACCATCACTGTCTGAAACCCTTTTCTGCAATTCAATGATCTGCAGAGACTTCTGAAATGGGAACCAAGGGTATGGTAGGAAAAGTTTAACTTTCTTTTTCTTTTTATCTTGGACTCCTTACAGAGTGTGAGCAAAATGATTTACCATGTGATTGGCTCCCAGTGAGGAATGTTAATGGCACAACATGCTAGATACACAATTTGAGGGTCTTTTCTGTTTCTGGCCTATCAATAAAAGTGTCACCAGTCTACAGCCATCTCCTCATTAAGACATTTGGCATTACTGTCTTGGGCAGAGGTAGATCTTGGCCAGCTGGCAGGAAAGGCAGCTGTAAGCAGCACAGGAGGGACAACAGTGGAGTATCATGTGGGAAACACAACCAGAAAGCACACTAGAGAAAGCTGGCCTGTTTGGAGAAGAGATATGGCACAGAAATTTGAAAACTCCCAGTATGAATGCTATTTTTACCAATGTACTAGCAAGAGTCTTAAGGACAAACAAAGACAGTTGACCAATATAGTTGCTCCCTGTTCAGCTCTGTGGTAATGCATCATATAATAGTCAGTAGGCACGATCCCCTTCATGGCCTCTAGCTCTCCTTCCAGCTTGTTTGATATAGCACTTTCAGCTTCACCTGGCTTATTTAAGTAAGGAAGTTTAATATTTCACTTCTTACTTCCCTGTGAGGGTCACTTGCAGATGGGACTTCAGGTAGATCTGCACACTGTTTTCCCTAGAGAGATCACAGACCAGGACCTGAGCTAAGGTTCTTATCAAAGCACAGTGTGAGACATCTTCATAAATACAAAAAAACATGAGTAAGTAACTCCTGGAACCTGGAAACAAAAAGGGAGAGGTTCATTGTGCTCAAAAATTCAACAGAAAGGTGGCATCAGGCATGTCTGACCATAGAAAAGTAGATATAAAGATAAATTAACAGGTCAACCAGGGAAGCTGACAAAGCAAGGAAAGATAGCAGTAAATACCCTAAGCAGGCAAATGACCATTTGACCATAGGGATACAGCTACCTTTCTTTTTTCTTTTTTTTTTTTTTTTTGGAATGTGCAAATGAGATCATTTCACTGATCAATAAACTCCATTCTAAAGTGAGCTTAATGACTCTTATGAAACTGACACAGAAAAACTGAAGTAGGAAATAAGGCACCTTAGCATGAAATAACATGAATGGGGTCGAAACACATTTCAGTTGTATGAAGCACTGAATAGTTCTCAGACAAAGGGTTTTCCACAGTAGGAACCAAACCTCACTCTCCACAGTCTGCATTTCAGCACTCCTTCAGCTTTCCAGTGCCTGAACATCTCCCTCTTCCAGTGGAGAGGGAGAGGACAAGAGACAGGAGCAAACCATTTAGCTGCTGTATCCCACTCCAGGACTATGAGTTTTCCTGGACTCTCCACAGTCAGTATCCTCAGCCCCCAGTCATGCATCTGCATTCGTATCTGCTTGTCTTACAGTAGACATTCTATCTGCCCCAGAGTAGTTTACCCACAAATTACAGACCAGCCTACATCTTCTTCAATGCTTTCTCTGCCACGGCTCCTCACTGGAAGGCCTCTCTGTGTGGGTGCTTCCAGACAGGACTCTGAGCCCTTCTCTCAGCACAACCAATGCACATCCAGCTAGGTACTGATGAGACAAGAGTCAGACCTTCTTTCCCTTGCACTTTGGAATCCTCAGGGACTTTCCTGTCCAAAGTATTTTTACTTCTGCCATACCCTGGTATTTTTCTTGATTTGGCTTTTGTTCATTTTTTGATCTTTTTTTTCCCTTCAAACCTATTCAGCCTTCTCCTTATTCTGAGCCTTTGTTTTCTCTCTTCACACTCACTCACTTGAGGCCAGACCTGCTGAGGTACTGACTTTTGCTTTGACAATATGGTTTGCTTTTTATTTAAGACTCTGTGTTATGGGTCAATGCTAGTACACCCAAGATGATAAAGACTCTGTTCTGAGCTTATGGCGTAGAGCTGCAGTGTCCAATTGAGGTTGCACAAAAGGCCATCAAGTTTGTGATTTTATCTTGTTTTCACTGGTTAAAGGGCTTTTTATTTCCTGTTTTGTTCAAAGTTAGCAAAGCTATGAGTTTGATGGCTTGACTTCTCATGTAAACTGTTTATCAGCAGTGCCAGTAAGAGTTTGCAATGTATTAGCTAATGCAATACAAGTTGTTCCAAGAAGTTTGCAGGGTTCAGGTGATTAACCTGTGTATTTTATAGAACACTTAAAGACACTGTGGTCTGAGGCCTCATCAAATCATGAAACTACTGCTCAGCGGTGAACTACAGGTTGAAACACAATGCTGAAATATTACTGCATTAGAAATAGTAGGAAACTGTGTGAAATTTCCCTTTCTGATCTGCACAGCTGATAAAAGCTCTGCAGAGTAGCTTCCTATCTCATTTTCCACAGGCAGAGCTCACGTTAGGTCACGTTCAGTGTCTTTGCAGAAGGCAGAAATCATCCTGCTGAGCCCTGCTCCACTTACACCATCCAGTTGGAAGAAATCATACCTGCCCTCAGCAGCAAGAGACAAGTCCTTCCAGCTTCTGCACTGCAAGACCTTAAACTGGCAGGGCACTCTCAGGACCTCCTGTCAGTCCAGGAGGCTGCACCTTCTTTGTGGGATTGTTCAGTCTGGAGAAGAGGAGGCTCAGGGGAGACCTCATCACTCTCTACAACTGCCTGAAAGGAGTTTGTGATGAGGTGGGGGTCGGCCTCTTCTCCCAGGTAACAGTTTTAACACAAGAGGGAACAGCCTCAAGTGACACAAGATGAGGGTCAGGATGGATATTAGGAGCAGCTTCTTCTCAGAAAGAGGGGTGAGGCACTGGAATGGGCTGCCCAGGGAGGTGTCCAAGAAATGTGTAGATGTGACACTGAGGGACATGGGTTAGTGGACAGGGAGGGGATGGATTGGTTGGACTAGATGGTCTTAGAGGTCATTTTCAATCTAAATGATTCTATGATTTTCTCCTGCCTTTCCCTGGCACTATCTTTCTTCCCTGGGGAGTCCCAGCCAGGACAGCTCAGTTCTCCTTTGCAGGCTGAGTTTCTGCATCACAGCTTTCTCTTGGGGCTGCAGGCAAGCTCTGCAGGGGCTCCAAGCTGATGGGAAGCCAGGCAGCCAAACTCACACAACAATGCTGCTTTTTTAATCTCTGACCCATCTTAGTATCATAGCCCTTGAAAAGACTTCCAAACATCAACCGTGCCACACAGCTTATCAAATGCCTGGCTGCAATTGCTGCTAGCAGGCTGTGATGGCAAATGAGGTAATGTGTTGGAGGCTGAAAAGTGCCCATGGCATGTAAAGGGCTCTACAGCACCTTCTCGCATTAGGAGTGTTTTGAAGAGCCACTGTGGCCAGGGGACAGCTGCCAGAAGTAGGACTGCAAGGTCTGTTGCAGTGCACTCCAGACATATGGTTGCTATCAGAAGTGGGGTGGTATAAATAATTATTTCATTCCCTAAACCAGAAGGAAAAAAAAAAAGAAGAAAATATAATATTTGATTCAGATCAGACTGAAACAATTTTTTCACTAGCCAAATGAAAAGCAGAGAAAAGCTTAGTATCAGGCTGCAAGAAACATTTTAGTGCCTTTTGGGTAAGATCCAGCAAGACAGATATTTTCCACCTGTAAATAATTTAAGAGAAGAAAAAAGCCATTGCAACTCACTTTTTCCAGCAAGACCATCAAGTCAATTAGGAGAAGCTGTATAGTATTGTAGCCCAAGAATAAGGAATAGTGAAGGGCCAAGTCAGATGAGCAAAACACATTAATGTTCTGGCATTTTCATGTGTGCTGTGCATCCAAACTGCTTTCTACCATCCTCTAAGCGTGGCCAACAGTGATTGTGCTGGGTACAAGTGCAGTAGTCCACCTACAATGAGTAGCTCCCAGGACTGAATCTGTAATCATCATTTGAAATTTCTTGTCCCTTTCTCCACCACATATACTAGAAGTTTAACCCTTCTGCCATTTCCAGATGTCAGTCAGGATGGTTATGTTCCTCCTTCTCGGTCCAGGCCCTCCAGAGCCAGTCAGTCTGCCTTTAGAAGGGACTCTATATCTGTCAAGAGAAAGTGAGCACTATGCAGCGCTAATGGGGTGGATGCTGTGGGCAAAACAATCTGAGCCACTGTAGTTGTAAGTCAAACCACTCTGGACCTCACCACAAAACCTTTTCTTCCATTCAGCCGAGCTACCATGAATGTGTGCCCTGGTATCATTTCCAGCAACTTCTGGTAAAACTAGAACTAGTATGACCATCTATATACCTCTCATTATGTTTCATGTAGCATATTACAGCAGTTATTACCATGCTGTTCCTGGCTATCAGAATGATTTTAATAAACCTCAGTCACTGTTCAGTTCTCTCCACATCCTGAAAACACATATTTCTGGGAGAAGAAAGAAAAGACCAAGATATATTTCTATCAAAAAAAAAAAAACAACAGAATTTTGTTTTGGAGGGACTGCAAGTTATACTTACAATAGGTAAATAAAAATTTGTTATTTAAGTGTGGTGGCAAGTATACCCAGTGTGAGAGATGACATACATCAAATATGAAAAGACTCACATGTGATTCCTGCCAGTTGACTTATTTTCTAAAATAAGAGAGTACCAAACAAAATGTTGAAAAAGAAAAACTTGATATCATCAACTTGTAAATAAGGAGGATGGTTATATCAGTAGACCTTGAGAATCTTGTGTAAAGAGATACTTTTCATAATAGCACAGGCACAGAAAACCTTTGAATTTCTAGAAAGCCTGAAAAATGAGCTGAGTTCCTAGATATGTCCATTAAGATGTACTGAATGTGGCATGATACCAAGGGCCAACAGAATCTGAATCCATTATGTGTAGATCTAGAGTGTATTAGACTTATATTTCCCTAATATTGCATGTTTTGAAATAAAGTTACTTCATCTGAAGCAGTCAGTGGTTGTAGAAAGCATTTAAAGGGAATGAGTTTCAATTGTGAAAGCCCATTTTAAGCATTATTCTAAAAATTATTCCATTGATCTTTCTGAGGAAAAAAAACAACCACATTCTTTATGTTCAGGTTAGTTGTTTGCTGTTTTTTTGTTTGTTTGTTTGTTTGTTTAAATCAGACCTCAGAGGAAAAAACGTTTCCACACTTAAATGATTCCAGATTTTTATTGGCCCCACCCACCTCTAACCTAGGGTGGGGAAAAGTCATATTCCTACTTAGCTGATGAGGAAACTGCAGAATGGAAAGATCCTATGTACAACTCATTTTGCACAGAAAGTGGTGGAAATCCCTAATTTCGACAGATGATTGAAGTCACTGGCCAGCAACACAGAGGGGGAAGGAAAAAGAGCCTAACAGAGTGCCATTTCTTCATTTGTTTTTGCAGCCTCAAAACCTGTTCATTTTTCTTTATTCTGGTGCTGTTCCTTCATGTGGTACAAAACTGGAATTTCCTTTGTGTTTTCTTTGTTTTATTTGCTGTTGTTTGTTAGGGCTGTGTTGCTTCCTTTTCACTTTTTTAATGTCTGATCTTCAGCCATCAGCAGCTTTGTTCTTCACGTCCAGTCCTGTACCATTTGATTTGATGACTGATTTGTCACTGAGGAGACAAAGTTTCATGGGAGTCAGACAGAGATCCAAAACCAAATAGATACAAAAGGTCGACAAAGAAAAGCAAGCATGAACAGAAGGGCGAGGGTTAAAACAAATAAAACTGATGTGAGTAGTATTATATGGTGAGTGAATCATATGGATTATGGACTGAGGACTACATAATTAAACATGTAAGGTATCAAGGTAAAGTACCAGAATACATAAAGAGGATAATTTCTTTAGTCAGCAAATGGGCAATAACAGGAAAGAATTTTTGTCTTGGGATAGTGAGCAGTTGTATAAACATATGATGCAAAGGCTTTTTCAAATAGACATAACATTGCCATATGTTCCATCAAAAAACTGCAGAGGGACTTGGGAAAATCAGAATGATTTAAGAGGGACTATACACATCTCTGCCACCGCTTGGTTAGCTGAACACAGGCAGCCAAAGGTAAGGAGTGCCGTTAAACAAGGACATGTTAAGAGACCAGAGTGTGCCCCAGAGATCCCTGCGCTGAGATAATGAAAGCTCTCAAATGTCACCACTGAACTGCAGCTCTCCTTAAAACGTGGCAGAAAGACTGCGCTTTCTCTAGGTGCTGGGAGCTGACATTGCATGTGGGATAGCTCTTCCCGATGGACATGAGAAGCCCATTAAAGTGGCTGCTGGTGATTGGAATTATAGTTACTGCAGCAGCTGAGACAAATCGAGGTGCACACTGATTTGCAGAAAGGAGAGATGACGGCTTGAAGGTCCACTGCATTTGCTGGATTTTGAAGCATAAGTAAAAACAAAGGAGAGAACCCAAATGATAAGCTTACACTTCTTGCTTACTTCTGAAGCTTGTATTTTTAGCATAAGAAAATTGACCTCCATGTTGCCTCCTGCTCTCAGGGGCAGCACTGTCTCACAGTCCTTGATTGGATTTGCAAAGATCTTACTTAAAATGATGAAGAATTTGCCCCCTCTGTTCCTCCAGCACGGGTAGGAACAGCAGACCCAAGTATCCAAATGCTTTCTGAGCAATATGAAAGAGACTGAGTCCAGATGGAGGCCTGGCTTTGAGCATGACCTCTCGGTCGGAAAGTCTCAACTTTACAGGTATGCAGCACACAACGTTACCCGAGACGTGTGCCCTCTGATTCTTCTCTAAGAGATGCATGTATGCAGATTCCCAAATCCTTGGGACTCGTTTTAAGATTCAGAGGGATTATTAACATTAAAAAAAAAAAAGAAAAATCAGTATTTTCTTCATTTTCTGAACAT
This sequence comes from Odontophorus gujanensis, assembly GCA_013399175.1. Classification (NCBI taxonomy): domain Eukaryota; kingdom Metazoa; phylum Chordata; class Aves; order Galliformes; family Odontophoridae; genus Odontophorus; species Odontophorus gujanensis. The sequence continues at coordinate 65,543 of VXAB01010303.1, read as the reverse complement.
AGATTATACCTGTAAAGGCCAGTCTAGCTAACAGGTGGCACTGACAGAGCACACTCCGAAGACAGCTGTGGGAGAAACAGTCTGCAGCACCGAACAAAAGTTACCCATTTGAGGGACCATTTTTTTCCCCTGTACTGAAACATTAATTGATTCTTTTATATTCAGAAGCTATTTTCACTTATCCCAGACACTTAACAGAAAAAATAAAAAAGAAATAATGAGGAGTTTTGGTGTAAAAACACATTTCACTATAAAACAGGTTGATTAACTTGCAGACTTTAAAAAATTAATGTCCAATGGAAGGAACTGCTGACTTTTTAAATTAGATCTGCTTATTACAGCACTACAACAGAAACTAAATTAATTTTAAGCTTCAGAATGAAATTTTTATTTTTAATTTTTGTGGGTTGTAGAGGTAGAGGAAGTGGATGCTTGGGAAATTAAAAGTCCTCTATTTATCATAAGCCACATACTGTACAGCCAGCCTTAATGCAGGTTTTTCTCAGTACTCTAAATCTCTTGGACATTAACATAGAACTGCTGTTAGGAATTCCACTACAGTTCCATACTTTCAAGAATCTCAGTTCAGCTAAAAATATTTAGAACAACTCCTCAAATAAAAAAATCATCACAGGTGTAAATATTTTTAACCAGGATTACAGAAAAATCTACAAGCCGGTCTGAAGTCGCAAGTGAGATTTATGTACGATCTTTAAATTAGCTTTGATTTTCAAATAGAAATTTGGCAAATCATTGACACGTCACCTCCAGCAACTGTATGTAGATACAGAAAATGCTTACCTTTAGAGGCTGTTTGCAGTCAACAAAGACAGAGAAAGTTTATTCTGGCATAAACCCATGAAAATATCAAATTTCTTCCTATTTAATTCCTTCACAGATTTTAGACAAGCAAAATTGTTTTGCTGAGAATATCCATTAAGCAAAGAGTAAGACAAGGTTACATGAAACTTGTCTACAGAGACAAGGACCATCTCCTGTCCTCACTTAGAGCATCCCACAGCCACTGCCTTTGGGAAGGTCAGAGAAGTATTGGAGGGGAAGACAGGGAGTACTGGGTCTCAACATATCTCAGCAGGTGAACAAAAAAAAACAACAACAAAACAGAAAAAACATAGCCAAACAAAATGAAGTGGGTGAGCAAAAGCGTGGATTAATAGAAAATTCAGCACCAAACAAGAAGACGCACATCTGAGAAGTCCTAAATTATTTCTGATGCCAGCCTTCTCCTTTGGTTAAGGTAAGAGCTATTGTTGCTTTTAATCTGATGTCTGAAAGGCCTTTCTTTTGTTATAGAGGTGTTATAATGCTTATGGGGATGTATTGTTTCAGGGCCATGTGGAGTGGGTGCCCTGTGGACTCTGCAAGGCTGCGGCCTCAATAACCAAGGAGCCCTTTGGACTCCTGTGCATAACGTTCACTCACCTCCAAGCAAAACAGAGCTCTTAAATGCTGGATATTGAGCCTTTGCTGTTCTCCTGCCTCTGAATCATCACTAGACTTTTTTTGTTGTTTTAATACTTCAAGAGATCCTGAGAGGTCACAAACACACAGTCCAAGGAGAGACAAGCCTTGCCTTTTGTCCCCAGTCAGATTTGGCAGGGAGGGTACCTGTCATAGCTGCTTCAAGTTCTGCCTTCACAGGGAAGGAGTTGGGTTAGACCACTTCTTGCATTCATTTATGCTTGGTCTTCTGCTGGAAATGCCAGTGGCAGCACTAAGTGACAGCTACAGCGTGTAATTTAAGGACTGGCACGGGGATTAGAAGGAGGTCAGGTACTTCCTTCCACAGCCATCACCTAATATTAACAACTTTCGTTCACTGTCTAATCAGGGCCAGATCCAAACCTGTGACTGACAGATTTTTAATTGCTAGTCTCTTAAGTCCCACCATTCTTCTCTCTCACTGGGAAGTGTTACCTTCAGCTCTTACTGTGATGATTAAGGGTGAATTCTACTCTGTTAAAATTAATCTATTGATGTAGATATCTGAAGCTTTACTTTATATCTTTGATTTTTTTGATTTTTTTAGTGAGAATGAAAGAGATAAGATTATTGAAATACTGTATTTTTGAAATAAAGAAAAAAATAAATATATTTTCACGTGAATGCATCTTCCTTTGAAATAATACTACTCTCTCCTACTTTACTGCAAAAATAAAGAACATAAGAATGCAGGAGCAGTCTATCATGCCTCACCTCTTTTGCTTTCCAGTTTCTATTTGCTCCTTTATTTTCCATACTTTAAAATCTCATTTAGCATTCTCTTGAGAAGGAGAGCACAAGATTACAATCTAACGATTGTAATGAGAATGGGTTACGTTTGTGCCTTTTCCCATTTTCATTACAATCTTTGTGGCAAGAGTAATGTAACAGAATTTTTAATGTCTTATATATTGCATGAACATTTTTTTTTCCAGCAAGCTCCTGCTACATTTCAATGGATGATGCTGTTGCAGAGCATTGCAACTCTGATCTTTTTATGGCTTGCATTACGATCACATTGGCCATTTCACCCACTTCACAAAAGTGGAAAATATTGTGATATACAGCTTGCTGCTACAAAAGCTAGTCATCTACAGATACCATATATACCTAGAAAATGGTTTTCTGCCAAATCCCATCTGTGTCTGACATCACCAAAGCCATGTGTTTCTCTGAATGGTACTATGGGACTTGTAGTTTGCAGAATCTGAGCAGAAGAACAGAGTGTTTGGTTTGATAAAAAGTAGGAACAGCTCTTGGAAAAAAGTGTCCTGCATGGGAGTTACTGAAAGAGGACTGAGAGATTTCCCAGAAAATATAAACCTTCCTTTAAATCTTCTCATACTGATCATTGTCTGAGAAAAAGAAAGATGTTGGGTGAGGATAAAACCTCAATAGACAAGGGATCAAGACAGGTTCAGTGAGAAAACCGACTGCTAAGCTATGGTATAGAAGCAACAAGCTCAAGCTAGTAGGCTGTGTATTTATTAATATGAAAAATGGCTAACAAAACTGATTCTTAATACCAGAGACCAACAGGGAAAAAGAGAAGAGTACTGAGATAGCTAGCTCAAGGGCAACATCCCTGAGGGGATCCATACAGACTTCTGTGACCAGCAAGGCTTCAAAGAGAAAGGCAGCTGCAGCAGAGGGGGTGGTTCTACCTCTGAAGCTTTACCTACTTCAATGAGGTGAGTGCCCTTTTGGACAACACAGTCTGGTGAAAAAAAAAGAGAGAAGTTATCAAGGAAAGGAATGAATTCAAATTTGAATATAAAATGAAGTTCAGACCAACATATTGATGTACACAACATGTAATTTAATACAGACTAACACTACTGAACCTCCAAAAAAGGATTTCAAGAGGTGCATCTCCTTTCAAGGTCAGAAGAGAAGGCAGTGTCAGCATATCTCAGTGAGATAGCTAGTACATGACCGTTTTGTGTTCTTGGTTAAGAGGCTTTATTTCCTCGATGCATAGGGTAGAATCTGGTATCCTTCAGGGTAACACTTGTGGAGATATCCACGGCTCAGCAAGGCAAAAGGTGAGGGAGAATGCCATCCTCTTTATAACAATATTCAACAGACAGCCTGTGGGATTTGAGATGGACAAAGCCATTTATGAAAAGACACAAGTGTAGATTTCACGCTTTACCCACTGGAATCCAGTTTTAACCCTACCACTTGTTTGTGCAACTTCTTCTGCACTTGATATAAGCTGGGCACATCTACAGTGAAGCTCATTTTTTTCCCTTGGAATCTAAATTTAACACTACACACCCTCAGGATAAAACCAGTTGAGCCCTTTAGAGGGAAAACGTTCATCCTTTTTATCAGAGTGGCTTTCCCGGTGGCTTTCGCTTCAGCGAGAAGAGTGTCTGGGATAATTGCTCTTTCCACAGAGGATCAATACTGTGTAATTAATCAAGATGAAATCATTCTTTGCACTTCTCCAGGTTTCATCCTTGAGACATATTCTCAGATTTGCTGGCTCCTGGTGATAGCAACATGCTCCTACCGCACAACGCCAAAGCACCCTGGAGGCAAAACCATCACAATCCAGCTGTCCGGAGCCTCACCTGACGTATCTTAATAGAAGAAAAGAGACAAAGCCCAGATGCCTCTTTATTAGGATCGTCCTCTCTGCAGAGACAACAAGGCCTCAAAATCTACCATCATCAGCCTATCGTCGGCACCAAGAGACATTGTTTCCTCCAAGGAAATATGCCACCAAACTTACAGTGATTATAAAGCAGAAGCACACACTGTGGAAATAGACCCAGAAGAACCCCACATCACAGTTATAAATATTCAGCTAACATTTATGTGGTTTGCACAGTTTGCTTAGCTGTGACTGATCACATGCATCTCACATTCCTGTTTCTTTTCTTTTACAACATAAGCATATATTTTAATCCAGTAATTTAAATGAAATGGTATAAGAAGTCTTTATTGGAATAATCAAAACATGAGATTTAATATTAAAGTCATTTCATCTCCAGCGGGTCAGATTTTTTTTTTTAAATTCAAAATGCCAGAGGGGGCAAACAAATGAAAAGGCTGTTGAATCAGTTCTAATGGATTTGATACAAAATGAAACATTTCAAGCACTTAATTTGACCTGGAAATATTCCCCTTTTAATATATATGGTTCCATGTTTCATCCTAATTTGCGCTGAAAATGCTAGAATTTGTCATAGTCAAATTTCAGTCATCTCTACTTATGTTTAAGATTCTTCTTGCCTGTCAGGCTCTCTATTCCTCTCTACTAAGCACAGTCAAGACAAAACATCTTCTAAAAAGGTTGCTGGCCATTCTGGCATCACTGAAATTAAGTAGCTGGTGAAGACAATTATAAATAATATATCCAGTTGTGTTTATTACAGAAAGATATTAAAAGAATGACTGGAATTTTCCATTGGTTTGGGTAAGCAATGAAGACATTTTAGGAGTCCAAGTAGCATTGGCTCAAATGATCATGTTTTGATTCAGTTTACATTAAATGGAAGGATAAACAAAATTAAGGTTGGAACTAATGTTCTCCATTTCAAAAGGGCAAGCTCTGATGGACTAAGTGCTCTGAGCACCCTAGCTGCCCAAGTAAACACTTTGTGTGCCTCCAGGCCTTGGATGGGGAAGAGGCTGAAGGATTCTTAGAATCTCTGGTGCTGATGAGATCTCAGAGCTGTATTCTTGGCAGCATGGGAAAAAGACAGATCTGTGGACCTGTTGAATAAAGTCACTTAAAGAGCCTTTAGGTCAAACTTTGTTAAAGGGAATGACTTCAAAGAGAAGGGCAAATGGAAGACAGACAGTGGGAATAAGGTTTTAGAACACTGGAAATAACAGCAAAAATCTAAGGGTTTAATCCTCTTTTTTTTAGGAGGAACAGGGTAATCTCATTCAGAATTCAGACAGAACTGGCACGTGAAACTACAGAAACAGTCATAGGCATTCACAACAAGCCTATCAACTCATGGAATTAAAAAAATAACAAACTCAGTGCCTTCAGTTAAGAGGAAGAAGAATAAAAGATCTGACAATTACTAGTTAGACCTGAAATGTCTGAAGGCTTTGGAACAAATTTTGGAAAAAAAGAAGTAATTTAAGTCATAGAGATAAAATGGGAATGTACGAAAAAATATTACCAAAGGGTTTGAGTTCGCTAAAGATAGGTTTCCTTAGAATAACTTCATGGGATTTTTATAAGATTACTGATTTTCAAGACAAAGGAAATGTGTTAGATCAAATTTATCAGGGTTTTATCAAAGCATTTAATAAGGCACCAGATGGGAAATCATTTCTTCAACTGGAGAAAATAGGGACACACAGAGGAACTGTTGAGTGGGAGCCTGCTGAAAGGAAGACAACTATTGGTAAAGTACTGAAAGAACCATTGGGCTGAAAGAGAAACATGAATGAAATTTCTCCAGGATCAGTTTTGGGGTAATCTTTTTCTCTATGGGTATAAATAAAAAGTGTAATGACTTCTGGGACCCTGAACTGGATAATGAATGTCCATAGCTAAGATAAAGTCTTAATACAGAAGAGGATCAAGGTAGCAAACAGAAAGAATGGAAGTACTTAAGGTGTAAAATAAAAGTAATTCCACAGTATGCAACACAAGCTCATCTACTGAGGGATGGACACCACAGTTGTGAACAGTCAGCTCATCATTTGAAAATAACTGCATTGTGGTTAAGCTGGTAAAATAGCTGATGACAGCATGAATGGCTCTGAGCTGCCAATGGAACTCACCCCTGCAAAGGCAAAATTCAGCCCATGACAGGCAAGATAATCCCAGTAGGAACAAGAAAGTATTAAGATAACTTTACGAAGCAGAGCTGCAACAAGATCTGAAATACCATCTACTCCTTTGGCGATCCATATTAAAAAAATCAGAAATTCAAACAGAAATTGATGAAGAGAAGAACGTTAAGATGCTTATTCAACCGTTTTTCTAGAGAAGCTGGAGTTTGGCTTATTCAGCTAGCAGAATGAAGTCTGAAAGGCTGCAGAACTGCCCTCTATGGATATACTGTGTATAAATACTTCTTATAGGAAGAGAATTAAGTCTAATTGAGCCATCCACTGGGCAAGAGCAAATGGATAGAAATTGGCCTGAAATAAAATTGATCAAAAAATAGTGAAAAAAAGATCTAACCCAGTTTCTAACATCCTTCCAAATGGAAAAATAAGGTCTACACTCTGACCTGATAATTTCTTTCAATGACAGAGTTTGGCCCCTTTATGACAGAATTTTATGACATGGTACCTGCAAAACCTGGTGTTTCTAACCTTCTGTTAGACTGATGTTCCCTATTTCCAGCTATGTTTCAAACAGAAAAGTATGCCCTTACCTTCAGAAAAGGATTACAGTTCTGCATACACAATCTCACAAACTGTAACATGCAGAACATTTTCCTTCTGACTGAGAAAGAAACAGCAGGAATCCATATGGGCAGTGTGGGACAAGGTCACTGTGAAAGTCAGATAATAGATTTCAGAGACCAGTGGTGGGGGACATTGACGTGGCATTTATCCTGTCATCTCTTCTCATAAACCCCCAGTACTGCAAGGAGTGAAATGCAAGTTATGGATGGTCCTACAACAGGCTGTAGAAACAAAGCCCTTTTAACCACATTACTGTCCCTTTAAAAACTAAATGCCTTTATTTTTTCTCAGATGGAGGAATTCAAATAGTCTGAAACACAGGCAGGAATGACATTTGATGTCATGAATATTGGAAACGTTCATAAAAAGTGTTGGTTAGATGGTTGGAGGAGAAAATAGGTTAGCAGAGAAGTGAAAAACAGCTTGGAAAAAATGCTGCTATTAGCAGAGAGGAAAGAAGAGGTAATAAAGCAGTGAAACCAATTAGGAAAAGGGCACAAAAATGCTATAGGAGAAAGAAAGGATGAGGAGGAACAAAAATTAATAAATGGGAGGCAAGAGCAAAGTCCAAGGTAAATCTGACATGAAGTACCTAATCAATGACCATGTGCACACCTGGGGAATTCAAAGGGTCCTGTCAGGCGTGGAGTTAGAGAAGGTTTTGCAGTAACTCAGATGTGCTTCTTCATCCCATTGGCAATTTAAGCTGAGATGTTGGTCTGGCAGTTGACTTAGAGGTATGAACTCACTTCTGCTGATGAACCTTTAGCAGAGGGTTAGGACTGATAGCTGAGGAGGAAGAGGGTGAGAAATTGAAAAAGACGTTAAAACTCTAAAGCAAGATGCTCTGAAGGTTACCCAACAGAACTGCTGATGAACACACCAGGACTCAGGGAACTGGAGCATTGCCATGAGAACGAGGGAGAAAAAGGATTTTGGAAGCTCCACTGAGGGTGAGGTAAACAAGCAGTCAGCTGTGACAGAGAGCCGAAGCAATGAAGAGGCATAATAATATATAATGCTATTTCAAAACAACAGATGGGAATAGGGAATTGATAGTGAAGCGATTAATACTAGCAGTGAAAGAACTAAACACCTTTAAAATGCACAATATTTAATAAGAGCGAAGCCAGACTCACAGCAATCCATAAATTAGCAAAGAATAACAGGTACAGTGGCAAAATGGAGAAAAAGCAAAATGAACCAAAATATACACCAAGAACTTGCTTATAAAAAGAACGGCTTTAAGCTGTAAAGAAGGGGTAAGACTGAACCTTGGTAAAACCTGTAGGTGCAATGTGTCTCCAAGCTAGCCAATAGCTGGGAAGTCCCAGTAACAGCATGGAAAAGAATGGGCAACCTTCACTGCCACACAAGCTGCACATGGAGCTGACTATAACAGCAGATGTAACTGCCCCCAGACCTAGAATTTAACCCAGAAAGTCAGGCTAGTACTATTTATGTGGGACCTGGCCTATACCAAAGCATTGTCAGTCCATTCCTCCAAGCTGTCACCCAGCTAAGGTTTGTTAGAGATGCTCAGCCCTGGAAGTCTCTTCTCAGCAAAAGGCCAGCTAACAGAGGCAGGACTCAGGAATCAAGTGACTGATTTGTGCTGATGATCCTTTATAAAATGTTTCTTAATTGGATTTTGGAAGCATTCATGGTTTTCACTTCTGCTTTCCCTACAATTCATTTTTCTTCCACTGCAATTTTAGACTGAATTTATAATTGAATCATATCATGGCTTGGGTTGGAAGAGACCTTAGAGATCATCCAGTCCGTCCCATGCCATGGGCAGGGCTGCCACACAGCAGCTCAGCTGCCCAGGGCCCCATCTAACCTGGCTGTGTGCTCTACAAGGGGTGGGGCACCCAGAGCTTCTCTGGGCAGCTGTGCCAGGATCTCACTGCTCCCTGAGTAAAAAATTTATACTCAGGTTCCAGAAGCTAATGTTGACATTATGAACTGCATATACAAATTCACTGTTTCCATGAACAAATGAACCCATGGGTGTGCAGCTTTATACAATTTGATGCTTATTAACACAATCTATATAACTATTAGGGAGTTGACTGAAGGGAACTTGCTATGAAGGCTAGAAAGAGAGAGGGCTGGAGCTGTGCATTTCTGCCAACTCCTGGTGAAGCTGTGGGTGTCTCATGAGTTTTTATGCAGTTATTTTTGAAAACATGGCTATAGAAAATACTAAATACAGTTGTCAGCTAATGTTCAACAGAGAAACAAGGGTAAAGGTGCGGAAGATTAGAAGTGATACATATTGACAGCATCTTACTACAAAGCCTAAGGATAAAGGCTGTTCATCACAAGCAATTAAATTACAGATTTGAAGCTACCGTTTCTCAGCTTAGATACAGCAACTTCCCTTTTATTTCCCTGACCCTTCTAAAGGTAAAGAAAAAGATGAAGGTATACCACCAACTCCAGATAGTGCAATTTCTATTTGGTTGAGGTGTGCCTGGACTGGGATACTTGGGGACCAGAAAGTTACTATTTTCCACCCATCTAAGGGGAAGAGGAGTTTGACCAGATTTGTTCTGGTTTTCTTTTTTCATTTTCTCTTCTTCTTCTCTTCTTATTTTTCCTCTTGCTGCTAGATAGCAAATCCTCCATCAGGTTGCCAAGATGTTCAATATGACAAGAGTCATTTTATGTTTTTGCTTGCTGGATATGCTTTTATATTGCTGTAATGGAACCATTTGAGAAAACAATTGGGAGAAATTAAAAATATGTATTTAAGAAAGAATTAAAAATGAAAGGAACAGATGCGTTGCATGCATGACGTGAACTTTCAAATGCAAAGGAAATGCATTTTTGACAACAAAAGGATAAGTAGTACATACACATCAGCATTTTCCATTCTTTTTTTTTTCTTTAGACATGCATTTTAGATATACATAAATTATTTTTCCTTTTGTTCTATTCTTTTTTAAAAATCAGAATATTCAAACATCCTCTTTAAGAAGCAGAAGAGGATGAAAGATTGCATTTGGCAGGTCTCTTTTGTGCTGTAATTTGTTTCTTTATGGAAATGCAGCAAAGGGTGACTTTTATTATGTGTTAGGTAAGAATCTGCATAGAGAAACTTCCAGCTGTTGACCATGCGATTAGGCCATTAAAGTGCAAAAATCGCTGTTTACAAATACCCATAATTGCTATAATTTTCATGCAAAAATCTACGCTCACCTAAAACCAGACCACATGCCAGTTCTTTCCTGGCCAAAATGGCTATTTCTTTCTGTCTTGAAATCTCAGTCACATATTGAAAAAATATCTGCAGAATAAAATATATTTTGACTGCAGAAATAGATTTTGCATGAATAGACTCCTGAGGCATCCAACAGTTTCAATAATGTTTTCTATTCCAGGGGAGCACAAAATATTTTTCCTTGATAGCATTTATTTTATATTCACTGCACTGGAATTACTTTTTCAAAATTCTGCCAGCAAAGACTTATCGTATGTGGGTGCCATTGCTGTAACATAAAGATAAGGATGGAGGCTTATTCCACTCATAAGCTCATGAGTCTGTAAATTGGAACTATCCTTCATAGTACAATGCATTTTACCAGTCCAAATATTTTTCTTAAAGACAAGACAGGAGTTTTTTTCTTGGAAGTATTTTCCTTCAGTGACTTAAGGAAGCATATTCATAGACTGCTTGTGAAAGGCAAGACACAAACAATGTGACACTGCTGGCTTCTCTGGGCTGGGGAAGAGCCGGCATTATTTCAACAGCTTCAGAATCAGTCACTGGAGCTGCTGCCTTAAGCGGGAAAAATGTTGTCTGGGGAGCTGGAGATAAGGTAAGATAGAAACAAGGACCTCAAAGGACAGAGATGCATCCTAATTTGATGATCCAGGTGCAAATAAATGGCTTCACTCATTTCAAAAATGGGACAGGCAACATATGTGGATCTGAATTTGGATTAAATCATCAGGTATGCTCAGGCCTGTGATTTTGTTACTGGCCAAATGGCTATGATTATTGCAATCAAACGTGGTAATACAATGACTTTTTACCTAGGGGCAGGCACACAGGTGAGATTAAAATGAGAACTGACTCCAGCTTTCACCAGGAAATCGAGTCTAACCCTTTTTGAAGTTAAACATTTTGATATAAATTTTTTCCGCGAAAGGCTGACCTGCATAAAACAACTGAATCCTTGGTGTACTGTGAATGCTTTGTGTGCTACAGTTAAATGGTTCCAGAGATGGGAACCTGATTAACTTTGAAATTTCCATCATCCCCTCACAAGCAGTGGTTTGGCTCCTCTCGTGGCTGCGGAAGTTTGCTGGCAGCCCTTGTTATTTTGATCATGGCCCTGTCTACATGTACCAGGAGCAGAAATAATGATACAATGGTAAGAGCCCTAGTGGTTGGTCAGCGTTGGATCCCTCTGCGATGCTATTAGTGATGAGGCTCAAACAATAGCAACTGCACTGAGGAATTGAAGGTAAGAAAAGGCTGGTGATGTCAAGACCTGTCTGGTTCTCTTCAAGCCATTGTTCTCCACATTGTGATATTAAATCTCTTCTATATTATGGACTAAATTATGAGATTCTCAGAAGTCTTTTCCCAGCAAGGGACAGCATGTTGTTCCACAGATTTCCAGTCAAAGGGAGTCATAAGTCAGCCAGTCTGATCTCCCCTATAATCATTAAGATGCTGCTATGTTCCATCCATGTACCCTTGCATTTGCCCAAAGCCATTAGTTAGACAAAAAATACCTCTACTTTTAGGAGAGTCAACTGTGGCCTACTGCTGGCCACTAGTACATGAGGCCTCGATACCTACTGGGCACAGAGTAGTGGACTGCAACAGGGGATGATAAAATCCAAATACCAGTCTGTCTTGGAGGACAATGTCCTGCTGATATATCTGATCATACAGCCAAGCCTCTGCTTGTTCCAGAGGGTCCTTATACCAGCTCTCCTGGCCTGTCCCCACACCTGCAGTACAGTGGCCCACATTTGGAAGCTAAACAGGCCCAGTTCTGCTGCATATCAGCACTCATGGCTTGGTCCTTTTTTAGACCTACAGGTGTCATTCTTCCAAAAAGAAGACATTTTTGACAAAGCAGTATTTCCAAAAGACCTGACGTTAAATGGTGCATCTGCTAACACTCTTGCCAGAAGTTGGATTGTTATGGTTCCTAAGGACCTCAGTGCAGAATAAAGTCTTGTTGTAGGGCTGAATCATTAAACCATTAGGTCTGCCCCAAAGAGCTTACAGCAAGCCTATGAGACAGGGAGAAAAGATGATAAACCAACAGGGTAAGTCCAAGGTCACGGAAAGATGATAATGATAGATGTAATAAGCAGCAGTAACAACATACAAACTACAATGCCAATGCCCTTTGCTAGCTCAGATTTGAACCCTTGGGCTTTGCTAATTATAATGACTCCGTAAGAACTAAAAGGGGAAATTACCCACCAAAAATGGTTGTTAACCACTTCGGCTCTACATCTATGCTACATATTCTGTGCTTTGCTCTAATTGTTCAGTAGAGGCTCCATTAAAGTCAATGGAAAGTCAGGGTGTCCCTGGTGAGTTATACTGTAGCAAAGTAGTTTAAATTTAATCTAGAGTTGGATTTAACACATTTGAAAGAGAGCAAATTCACTGCTAAGTCTAACCATCCAGTCAATACTTCAAGCTGATGGTTCTCACTCTGGCACCGCTTTTTATATTCTGACAGAAGGCAGAAATTATGTCCATGATCATACCATCATTACTGGCTTTGGTTGGGTTTTTCAAGCACAAAAGAAAGCCAGATGCCCTGTGCTCAAAGAACTACCGTGGGATTTTGGTGCTTCTTTGAAAACCCTATGTATATTCAGCAAAAGGTAGAAAAGAACACCAGAAACACAGTTTGTAGAATATTAGATACTAATGTAGAGTTAGAAGAGCTATTCGCTGGCACTCACTATCAGCTCCAAAACGCCAACCAGTGATTCTATAAATAAAGCAGTTCAGCTCCATCTTCAGAATACTTCTTTATTCCACCGCTCTAATTGGAAGACCATTTCTGAACTTTGCTGTACTGCTGTTCAGTTAAGATGTACCCAATTTCCAGCCTGAATTGATTCAAGGCCAATTTATGTCCATTTCCACCCACATGAATTTTGCCTTTTTGCTTTCACGGGTCTTCAGTTTTCCTGTTGTAAATCCTTCAGCATCTTTATGGATGAATGCCACTTGTGTGAATACATCAGTAACAGAGAAACAGCATTACTGTAAATGCTGACCAGCAGAGGTGTCAGAGGGGACACAAACTGGAGGGCAGCGACGCTGTGGGAACAGGACAGGAGCAGAGCAGAGTCCCAGTACCCTGGTATGTGCCCTGCCTTCACACAGTTCCAAATCTGGTGCATGGCTCCTGCTGCAAGTCATTCACTGCCTCCTCAGGCAAGGACGCAGCCCATTGCCCTAGGCTTGCGCCTGAAGATCGCCCAGGCTTCTGCCATCTGCCTCTGTTTTTCCAGACAAAATAAGCTATGTTTCTAGGTTTCCAGTAACGAGATAGGCTGCTTCCCCCGGTCATTCTGGCATCTCTTCTCTTCTCCATCTCCAACCTGAAATTTCTCATCTTTACGCATACTTCTGAGAGTTTTGTCATGCCCCAAAGAGGCACATGCCTGATGTGCCCTGAAACCACCTTCGCTTTCCCACCAGTCCCACCACGCTGGTGAGCTACACTGTGTGCAGACAGACATGTCCCCTTTGCCCGTGCTCTGCGCTATGCTTGCTCTGATCCAGAAGCTGTTTGATGGCGTGAGTGTTATATTATTCCTGAATTAACACACTCTGCCTCCCAGTGGGCCTTATTAGCTCCGGCACAAACCTCACTAACACGGCTGTATGGTTTCTGTCCCGGAGACAGTTCATAATCTGGCCAGTTTGCAGTATCCATCCATCTGCCCCTTCCATATAGATATAACACAGTATTCCTGTGATTAGACAGGATACCTTGTCTCCTGCCTTTTCAACACTTTCTAGCTGATTATTTTCTTCTTGTAGAAGAAATGGATATTACCAGAGCCTGAAGTGTATGGCTCTGTACTGCATAGGTATGCGCTGCACAACAGTGCACAACTCCATCCCACCCTAAAGTTTGGCTCTAGCCATATGTCCCTCTTTCAGCAGCTACACAGTTAGTCAAACAATAATTTTTGACAGAAAACTTTACTGTTCATATAAAGCTATCGCCAATAAAGACCTCAGAACTTCCATATGGGCTATCCAGACTCTTCTGCCTTGCAGTGGTGGGATCACTAATTCCAAAGTGTGCATCCCACATGACTGCGCAAGGGAACCTCAAAGATTAACACCGCAGCCTGGAAATAATCCCAGGTATTTCAGATCTCAGCCCCATTGCATCCTGCTTCACAATCTGAGAGCTGCATGTTCAGCCCAGAATAAGACCTGTGTTCCTAGTATGTACACCTTTGCTGTGATTGTTCCTGCCCTTCCACATTTCTGTACTGTTTCAACTGAAGTTACCTAGGTTCAGGTTCTCTTTCCCGTGACTTATATATGATTTAAGTGGCTGAAAATATCTGTGAAATGGAGATATACCTCTTCATTGAAAACTGGAACCTTTCTAATGATTACATTAATACTCAGGATCCTGTGGACACCTGAGACATCCTCGGTCCTAAACAGTACAGCCTTGAAGAGCCTGCTAGTCAATAAAATAAAATACCCATTCTCTTTAATTAACATATGAAATAAACACAATCTGTGACACCTAGTGTGCAGCAGCAATTAAGAGGCATTGCTTAGTTAAACCTCCTAATACCTCATTTAAATATGCAATTAAGGGATAATTGCCTTCAATCAATAAAAAATTGAAATATTTTGCAGGGACCTCAGTTATTTTTTGTGAGGCTTTCTACTTTGTACTTGATCTGGGCTAAGCCTCCAAGTCGTATACCACTTGTTAAAGAAACATTATTCTTTTCAGCATTCCATTGATTTATGGCTTTTATGCATCCTGCTAGTGTCGTAAGAGTCTGATGTTAACGCTAAGCATTTATTTTTGTGTTATCAATAATTTCCACTTCTTTCAAACTATTCTAAGCTCTCCTTGAATCATTTCCCTTTTCTGGTCCACACAGACCATAAGTGTCCCTTTGTGCATGCCTTTACATTCTGAGTTTCCTCTCAGATGCCTTAGCAATTCTTTTATATTGTAATTGTTTTTACTGATTTTCAGTATCTGCTTGCAAACAAGCAGTACTTCACTTGTGAACAAGTGCTCCCAATTCAGACCATATATCCAGTTCTCCTCCCTTCCTACACACAAATCAATCCTCAGTAAAATGAGACAGATCTATGAATCAAACGAGAAACAAAGTCAACCGTTGCCTTCCTTCTCAAAGAGGGAAATTAGCAATGCAAATATATCGGCTCATCTAAGAGGTCCTTGAGTGCACTCCATCATGGTACCTCACACCATCATCAGACACAGAACAATCAGAATAAAGGAGGAAATGTTGTCACACTCGATAATTGAATTATGTGGTTGAAGAGATGAGACCTGTGAAATGAATGAGATGAGGAAAAAGTAAAAGGTAAATTCTGACAAGCACCTAAGGAGCACCAAAGAAAGCAATGTACTGTACTGGGAGGGAAACCTCAGTGCAGTCTATGGTCCGTGTTGTATTACAGCTAGCTGTGTATACTGCTAACATCATATTATCTGAACAATGCTTTGCCAACCATTGGTGAAGTCAAAACCTCCATCTAAACTATTTCTGTCATGGAGAAAAGCCAGAAAGGAAGCGTTGCTTGAGTTTAAGAAAGGAGGGCTCAAAGCTGACCTTCTCTGTACTTGCCAGTCAATCATTTCACATCTTCGTGCCTCTCTTTCTCATCACACTAGTTCTTTTGGTCTGAAAGCTGGTTTCAGATATGGACCACATCTTATTAGAGCTTTTTGTTCACTGGAGTGTTAAAACTCACCCTGGATTTAAGACATCTTTAATTTAAAAAACATGCCTAACAAAACAAGAATTGATGCTGCTGCAGATTCTTTCATGTGCACACACCTACAGTTGGAAATATTTGGTGATTTTCAGAGATTTTATGCATTGTAATTAATAAACCATAATGTCTTGTATGACCACCTCCAGATCTCGGAAAGCCAAAGAGCATAGCTTAAGTTTTTATACCCAGTCTTTTAATGTATAGAGTCTGGCTGAAGTGGTATATTAATTTGTATGTCCTGTCTTCTTGCTCTCTTCATTATATTATGCTGTCACTAGACAGTTCAGTGACATTTACCTACTGTGCTGAAATATGTACACAAATAAATAGTAAGACTGGAACTGTGTGTATGAACAGAAAGGTAATGCACTGGCACTACCTGAGGAGGAGAGGAACTTCTCGGTTGCAGAACATTCTAATTGTGATCATTACAAGGATCTGGATATCATTTAAGTAATTATGAGCTCTTTGAATTCAGTCACTTTGGGAACACCCATTCTTTTCTTTGCTGTCTAACTGGGTCAGAGACTTACTCACTCTAGACAGCTGAAGACTGGCAGGTTTAGTCAGATAATGATTGCTCCTCTTCCAAAGACATTTCACCAGGATAAGAGACAGATTATCTCAACTAATATAAATATTTTTGCCCCCTTCTTGACTGTATATGACGGCTGCAATTGGGCATCCATTCCTGTTCTCACATTCTTAAAATGGCTGATGTCCTGCGATGAACCACTGAAGCTGTGTTATACGATCCACAGAGAAGGAAGATACATTAACTCTTGCTCTCCAGAACAGGCACATGATAAACTGAGCAGAAGAAGCTCATAAGACTTGATCGTGGTTGTTTGTTTATAATGTGTTGTCTGTTTTATTCATTGAATTCATGAGTGACACAGCCTGTGAAGTTTTTTTTGTTTATGTGAACGTGCCAGTTTCTAGTAGTGGTGAACAAGTTTCTTCAGCCTGGAACCTTTATAAAAAGAAGACTTTATCAAGAAATGCTTCTGAATAATATGTTCAAAGCAAGCAGAAATCTTTATTAAATATTCTACAAGAATTAACTGCTAAGATGCATGCACCATTTGCCCGTTCTTTGTCCTCTTTCTGCCTTCATATCATCCAGTTTTCCATATGTGGTGCAGGCTTCAGAAGAGCTGCTGAGGATCCCTGGAGGAAGAGTCCCAGGTGTAACCTGGGTCCACTGCCTGTCTCTGTGTAGATTCATTCATCTGCCTCAACTTGAACACAGAGAAAATGAGGGGTTCGGCTCTAGAGCCCACCCAATTTTACAGCCTTGCTGCTGAGGCTGGTGTGGGATGCTAATGAACTGATTTTGCCTTTTGTGATTCCAGATACGGACACCTGCCTACCATAAACTCAAAGGCTATCTCTTTTCACTAAGAACATACACACATATACCGAACAACATGGATTAACTACAACTGCCACAGGTTTAACCTAGGCCAAGCCTTACCTCAATGGTTGAACAACCAGTTAACAATTATGTGAGCTGAGCTAGTTCCACAAGGCAGCTATGAAAAAGAGGCCATTGTATCACTGCTGCACTTACCTTATTATTATGAATGCACAGACAGCCAAGACTTGAAGGATCTCATTCATTTTTGTATAAGGACGCAGGGAAAAAATTGGCTGCTATTATTTACACCTGTCACCCAAAATGAAGAGAGTGAAGTGGAATGGATATAACTGAGAGAAAATTAGCCTTAAATACATAAGCATAGTCTTGTGTTACCTGCACACAGCTTTCCATCTGTGAATTGATACATTAGCCAGGTCAATGATGTATCAGTTGACAAAGAGCAGAACATGTGTAGTTTTGTTCTGTTCTCTGCTATCAGTTTGCATCAAAAGAAAATTGGCTGACCTGGAATCAAACCAGTTTTCAGGAATCAAGCTGTAAATTATCATCATCCAGCTCATCTCCCCTGTAACTCTCCAGGAAGATGTAGTAGCCTCAGAAAAGCTGTTTTCCATCTGGTCCTAAATTTTCAGAGAGAATCAGAACAAGAAATACTCTGAGTATAGTAAGAATGTGTTGTGTGGTAACAATGAAACTGGCTATCAAAGTGGAACTTGAACGTACTCTCACTTCAGTATACCACCAGCCTGGCATTTCCAATAGATGTACAGGACAAGAAGTAGCTCCTGATCCAAAAGGGCATGAGTGCCCCTTTGGTGATGCATTACACCTGCCAGCCTTGATAGATGTCTCAGACACCATGGGGCACCTCAAACAGCACTTGACATTTCTGATCAGGCAACTGAACTGAGCCACATGGTAAGACGTATTTTAGGTAGCATGCTAGAGAAAGTGGAAAAATATGATGCCTTTATGGAAATGATAAATAAAACTTCATTAGGAACCCTAGGGCACATGGAGTGGGCCCACGGAGAGGACTGAGTTAAAGAATTGGTCTTTTGTTCAGTGCTGAAATCATGGTTAGATTATTTAATGCCATAAACCCTTTGGCAAGGTACATTAATCCAATGTCTTGGCCAGATTGTGTTTCTACTTTAATGCCAACTTGTGTTCAAAATTACTTGAACTAATTACTCGTCCTTTCTTAAAATGCTGGGTGGTATTTCTGTGCTTTTTCAAACAGTTTTCTAATGTAATTCAAGGAATATGCTACTATCCTCTTGTGTCAATATTCCTACCATGCCTCCTTCCATAGTAACTTCTCCCTCTGCATGAAACGCGCTATAAGAACAAGGAATTAACTTGAGCAGGCTGAGGGCAACATGTTTTCTCCCTTTAAGACGAACCACAACTACTCAGTTCTCAGTCTTATGCCATTAATTGCACTTAAACACAGGGATGGTAGTTTATAGTTTGGATGTACAGACCGATGTCTTTGAAGCAAAAATAATCTGCTTTGGTCCCCAGCTATGATTAGGAAGCTTCACACATCCCTGGTGCATAGCACAGTGGCAGGAAATAGCTCCTAAAGGGCCACAGATTTGCTGTTTAATTTTTTTAATTACTGCTTATTTAGGAAACATAAATACTTTTACAAATCATTACCATATAAGTATGAGGCACATACTATTTTTAATTAAAATAGAAGCTAGCACTTTTTTACAGAGAGAAACACCATGAGAGACTCAAAGCCTCTCTATCTGTAAGGTCTTTGCAAGGACAAATATCTCCATCACCTAGGATGCCTTCTTTCTGGAGTTTTCTTTGACCTGACAGGCAATGCTGTTTGCAGTTCAGAAAATCCTGGATTGTGGTACATATCTGAATCCAAAGCAAAGGCAAATGACAAGGGACTACCTGGTTTGTCTTCTTCACCAGGAGAAAGTAGTCAAGGTGTTCAGAAAACAAAAGCTGCCCTAACACTTGAATGCTTCCTTAGAGTTTTGCTACCTCTGTGTGAGGGGAGCTAGCTGATGTTAGTTGTTATTAAGATACAGCTGAGCCTGAGCCTTCAAGGTGTACACCTCAATGAGATTATTCAGATAGAGCTAAAGCACTGCATGAAAATATAGGTGTTTTTCTCAAGAGAAACATGTGGCTCTAAGAGACAAACTCATCCATGGATTTGCTGTTTTGGTTTGTGGTGGGGTTTTTTAGAAGTTTTCCCTTTCCTTTTTTCTTCTTTTATTTTATTTTTTACCATTTTTTATTCAGCTTAATTGATTGGAAAGGAATAACAAGAATGCTGGAGGTCCTAAAACCCTGAGGAAATCCAAGTTGCATGCTAAGTTGATGCCTACCAGCAGCTTTAATCTCAGTTAGTCCAATTAGTGATTGTTTGTTTATTTTTCTTGTTCACAGATGGAAGGTAAAAAAACAAAACTTATATCTGAATAGTAAAATTAAGGAGAAATCCAGCTTCATGGTTTATCTTTAAGGAGTGGACCCATCTTCAGTTGAATCATATTTTTGTTACAGCATCAATGGCAGCCCAGGCCAGGCTGCCCAAAATCCTGCAAGAGCAAGACTGGGAGACAGTGAATGTAGCCACAACCCCTGGTAGGACTGGATACTACTAACAGCTTCTCAGAAAGAGGGGTTGGGCACTATCACAGGCTGTCTGGGGGGGCAGTAGAGTTTCCATCCTTTGAGGTGTCCAAGAAACATGTGGATGTGGCATTGAGGAGCTTGGTTAGGGGGCATGGTAGGAATGGGTTGGTGGTCGGACTAGATGATCTTAATGGTCTTTTCCAAACAGAATGATTCTATGATAGCTGCTTCATGTGCTAGCTATAGTCCAGAGCACACAGAGAACAGCCTCGCTTTCATATCTCTCACCTACAAAAATAGGGAGTGCTTTTGCTGAGTTTGGCAAGGTCAAAATTCAGCTCTTCCACCGATCCAGAAAAGATCCTTCAGCAGGAGGTGAAATGCAATTCAAACTGCATTGCTGCAAAGCTAGATTAGCTCCCAGTTTCTGACACACTTAACATGAAGAGACTGGGGGAGACACATGAATCCTGCTGGGGCTCCCCAGCCATGCTAGCCGTTTACTGGCACTGGCAAAACACCCACCACTGCTGCTCCCCTTTGTGTTTCTGACTCCTGTCCAAGAAGTAAGCACTCATTCTCGGCTACCCAACTGCTCCTTTCACCGCTCCAGCCACCTCAGCCCTCTTCCCCCAGCCCCACATTAATGCTCCACCTAAAGCTGGTACCCTCTGCAAATTCTGTCATTTCCAATGAATCTTCTGCTGTAATTTAAAAGATAACTCACTCCTGTTTCCAGCATTTTAATGCATTTTATTTTTTTTCTACAAGAAATATACGTGTGTAATTAATAAACAATTTAGTATGTTGAGGAACCTAGGAACTTGGCAAATGTTCTGGGGATATGAAGTCTCAGGAAAAGCAGCACATTATAAGAAATAGTAAGTAATTACTTATGTAAGCTTTTCTTTTTAAATTCTAAGAACATTAGCTACTAATTACCTACTAATTACCAGTACTTCAGCAGGTGTTTGCACTTAACTGTAGGCTAAAGCCCCTGTGAAAAACAAACCCCTCACACTCCCTCTCAAGATTAAAGCAGAATCCCACTGGACTCCATAATGCAGCATAGGTGTAGGAGCTGTTTACATGCCAGTCCTCTAACCACTTGGCTGCTTAAGGTGAAAACAGGCTCCAGCTTATTTCCCTTGCTTTGCCTGACAGAGTCAAGGTGATTTACTAGAATGAACAATGTAAGAGCAAAAGGAGCAAAATATAAGGGTTAAAACTAAACTATGATTAAGGCTTCTTCATCATCTGCAGATTTATCTCACTTTTGTAGTGACCTGGTAAATGAGTGCTGTATTTCTTATTGGGAACAGAGCTGACTGAACGGGGTGAGAATAAAACCCTTTCTGTTGAAAGTTCCCTGCATTTAAAACAACAGATACAGAGCCCTCAGCTGGTGTAAAAGGGTTTAGTTCCACCGATATCAATACTTGAGTCAATACACTGCTAGAGGACCTAGGCTGCACTTCATGCCTCTTTTGGAAGATTAATTCACACAGCCTCAATTTTGCTCAAGCAGGCATTTAAAAACAATGAATTTCAAGATTATAAGCGCAGGTCCAAGCCCATATCTTTGACTGCTTGACATTCAGAATTTTGGTTTACGCAATTACCTGAAAACGCATAGCTGTTGGTGGAAGAAAAGTGTCAGAGGTTGGAAATCCCATTAGAGAATGGGGAAGACAACAGTATCCTCCAGTGAACGATCAATGCCTGGGCTGCTCTTTCCGTGGGTCACCAGAGGGGCACGGGGCACACCTTCAGGACTCTATTAGTCAACAAAATGACTCACAAATGAATAATTCCACCCCTTACACTATTTTTCTTTGTGTGTGTGTGTGTGTGTGCCATTTGCCCTCTCCGAGATTTGCAAAAAATGCTCGAAAGACACAGTTGCTAATTTCCCTCTGCAAAGATTACTTCTTTTCCACTCAAAAATAAGACTCTAAAGCAGGCAGTGGAAGCAGTTCAGTTCATCACCATTTTTCTGTGGATGCCAGTTGGACTACAGGTTCCCTCCAGAACCCTTTTCACTGAGGTGATAGAAGTAGTGAGTGTGCTGTGAAGTATTAGGTCACAGCAGTAGAAGTGCTCATACCTACAGCTGGGAACTAAGTTTTTTGAACAGCACATCTCTATTAAAACAATAGGAACTGCAGGAGACTGGAAACAATTGAAAACCTGACCCTTTCATTCTGGTACTTAAAGGGGAGCTTCTGGCTGGTAGTGTATTTTAAGACTCGAGTCCCACAACTGAGAAATTAAAAGCTGCTTTGACATATGACTGAATCAAATGAGACCATGAGATTTCTGAGAAAATTATACTGCTCAACCTTGGTGCCTTCCATCCAAGGTTTTCAAAACCATATATAAAAATTAACAAAACAGCACGCCTGGGAGGTAAGTCACTGATGTTTCACCAGTCAACAAGCTGAGGCTTTGCACAGCAAGATATCCTGATGTCATTAAAAAAAGGATTAAAAAGTCATTTGGTCTTCATGTAAAAATACTTTCTCCTCTCTTCTTTTTCTCTGCTGGAGGCTTATGCTTGGATTTTCAGAGGACCTGAACAGTGGGAAGAGCAGCAGTGCTCTGGTCACCGGCTGCTCCAAGCTATCAGTGAGACTGTTTCAGTGCTGAAGAAGCACTCGAGTTCTAGACAGCTGGTCTATTTTTTACCATTGTCTCAGGTGATCTAATAAGATGTATTGCTTAATAGCACAGGCTTAACTTCACCAAATACTGAGATGACACAAGTGTAGCTGCCTCATCCCATGTATTTATAAGGTGTTGCTATTTATGTCCCTAAACAAGGACCTTAGGAAAACCCATCATGAAAGAGGGGAAAGTACGAATGAGGGTTTTCCTAGGACATCTGAATAGCTGCTGCTCCCAAATCTGAGCTGGGTGGTGAGCCCTCCTCCTCTGCTGCCACTTGATCTGGAAATGTCTGGGACCTGAACCCACCTCGCTGATCTGACCTTGACTTGATGTCCAAGCTTGTCTTTGTTCTGGTCACGCTGCCACTGTCTCCCATGTCCCAAAATCCCGCAGTGCCTCCTGACAAGTGATGGATGGGAGCACCAGGAGAGAGAGGGAGCAGGTGAGGCGGGAATGTGTATTGCTTTCTGCCAAAAATGAGCTACCGTCTGCCCCATCAGGCCCCATGTAGTTGTCAGGCACTCAGAATGCAGAGAAAAGTACCTATGATACCAGCAAACACGGAAAGAGTGTTTGAAATGTATTGATATTTATGGTTAAATTTGTTCAAGTTGGAAACATTTTGCTACTTTTAATCTATTTTGTCCCATTTTCTGTGTCTTCCACTCAGCATCTTTGGTGGGATTTCACAATCCCAGCAACACCTTGATGATGTCAAGGCTGAGCACCTTCTGCACACTCTGTAGGTACCCTGGATGCCATGGCCCACTAACACCATTTCAGGTGGTTCAGAAGCACATTGTGGAGAGAGTTTTTCTCATCTCTTTTCTTCAGTCTCAAAGAAGAGAAGAAAAAATGCAGAGCTAGGATTTTAGCCCTTCATTTTATAATGTAATTGAAATGCCAAGAGACTGAAAAAATTCAATGTTGATGAAGAAACGGATGTTAGTGCAATGAAGAATAGCTCTGTCTTTGTCAGTCTGCAGTCTTTTATGTGTCACAGGCTGTCACTTTCTATTGCATTTCAACTGACTAATTACCCCAGTTTATTAAAAGTGAATATGAATTCACATTTTTTACTTTGCTGTGTTCTGACTGTTAGAGTTATCAGGAGCTATTACTGAATGATAGATCCCACAGTTCTAGGCTTCCTCATGTGAGCAAGTACAGAGCAAATCTACCTCAATATCAATGAAAACCAGATATATTCATTTAAGGGGGAAATATATACTCTGTGCAGTGCATGCTCACATCCAAGCATTAATCACCCTGGTGTGTCCCACATGGCTCAGTGTATTATTAGAACCTCACTCACAGAGCAGAAGAGTGTCTGTAAGTGATGGTGTTGGAAGGGTTGGACTTGAATTAAATGTACTCATCGCTTCCTAATGGGGAGGTATTTTCCGACAGCTGTAATGAAAACTGCTGCTCATCAAAAGGTACTCTGTGTCCTAGCTCGCAAATCCAACCTCAGCTGCAAGTTGCACATTTAAATTTCAAAGTTTTTATCTCTAGCCACACTGGAGTGCATTTATAAGTGCAGTGGAAGGGTCAAATTAGATGAAATCAAAGCCCTGCTTCTGTTGAAGAGGCAATTTTAAGCTTTCGCAATTGGATCTATGTGTTGTTATAGGCTTAAAAAACCTCATCATCAAAAACAGGGATTTCTAGAACACAGTAATTATCACTTTGATCTGCACAACTCAGTTCCAGCAGTAACTAGAATGTTAGAATTTCCTTATTCTGTATAAAATAACATATCCAGATAAACAGATGCATAGATTTTAATAAGTATTAGAAAACTGGTATTTCTTAATTCTTAATTTCTTAATTCTTAAATCTTGTTGATCTTTGACACCTTATCCCACGCTTCTGATAGTGCAGGCAGATTTCTTGCAAAGATGTCCACTCTGGCTCTGAAGGAGGTGGGTGCTGGTATAAGCCCTTGCGCACTGGAGATATTAGTCAATACAAGTAATTACAATAACTTCGGAAATTATGTCAATAACAAGTGCTGGGAAAGAATATACCATCAAGTCTTGGAGGAGGAAAATGCCATTTTGTCCAAAAGCATAAGATAGAAAATCAACAGGAAAAGGAAGAGGGTGGTATTCTTCTAGTGTTTTTGTAATGAGCACTCATTGTTTACAGTAAAATGCAGCTATTGTATGTTTTCCTATGATTTAAGATATTTACCTTTTCACAAGCTAAACAAAATGTTCTTTCATTAGAATGTACACATTAAAACAATGTAATAAGACTGGCTATGGTGGTGGTGCTGTCATCTTGTACATTACAAATATGCAACTAAATATATTTTTTACAAACTGCCTTCACACAGAGGCAACAGGACGCATACTCATATTGGGTGGACTCCAAGCAGGACCTCTTGATGAGCTAGCCATGACATGGAAACCACAACGATCCCTTTTCCAGTTTTTTTCAAGCACTCTGCATGTGGCAAATTTTGTTTTGGATATTTAAAGGACTGGCTGAAGCTTTGTGGGTTTACTCTTTCACTCAGAGGGCAGTGAGGCACTGGCACAGCTGCTCAGAGAAGCTGTGGTGCCCCATCCCTGGAGGCACTCAAGGCCAGGTTGGATGGGATCCTGGACAGCTGAGCTGCTGGGGGGCAGCCCTGCCCACAGCATGGGGTGGGACTGGGTGCGCTTTATGGTACCTTCCTGCCCAAACCACTCTCGGTTTAACACCAGATATGTTCTGAAGCATCTATTCTTTTCCCAAGGAGCAACTCCCTATCTTTCCATCAAAGGGTAGGTTGCAACCAGTCAGGCTGCACCCATACTTGAAGAAAAGCTGTTTGAGGACATCTCTAAGAACAAAGAGGCTGGCTAGCTTGAGCAGGGAACAGCAACAGCAATGGAAAAGGAAACATCTTCTCCACAAGCAGGGATGCAAGAGTTGGCTCCCTGCTGAGGTGCATGATACTTGTGGAGACCAAGAACAGGTATGTTATTCAGGGAGTAAATGCTATTTAAATTCCCGTAAAGGGAAAGACACACATACATCCCCAGCTGAGAGACTTGTAACCAACTCTCCCCAAAACCAAAAGAATAGCTGAAAAAGATTATGGCCCTCATGCAACGGAAAGAGAGGAGGTTGGTCCCTGTCTGGGTATGTGCTCCAGGGGAAGAAATTCAACAGAAGAAGTGCTGCCTGCCAATGCCTGAGATGCTATTTGGGAGTGTTCAGGTTTTTCCACTGCGCTGACTTTGTGCTGTTCATCCAACAAATTGCTAACCTAGTTAGAAGGACTTTAAAGTAGAATCAAGGGAGGGGTTGATTAGGGAAAAAAAGTGAGCGTAAACCAGAGCAGCCTGATGGGAACCTAAAATTTTGGAAGATTTGGTATTCATAATAGAGTCACAAGAGAAACATAGAGGATAGTGAATCAATCCACTGAAGACTTCAGAAATCTGTATATTAATGCAAGGAATATTTGGAATAAACAGGCGGAGCTGGAAGTCTTAATACAAGATCAAAATTATGACTTAATTGGCATAACAGAGTCTTGGTGGGATAATATACATGACTGGAATAATAATACGAAAAAAAGAAGAGGCAGGGGGAAAATGAGAGGTGTTGCCTCAGCCTGGATGCATCTATTTGCTGGAAGCCTGGCTCTTAGAGAAAGCTAAAACTGCTGAAAATTTTATGATTAATAATTACAGAGGAAAAGATCACATATACTTACCTGGTGGGGGTCCACCACAACTGGACACAAAACCAATTCAATGAGTGAGGCTTTCAGTGCTAACAAGGGGACTTTGATGATGCTGGAAATGGAAAGACCGTGCAGTAGGAGACAGACTGAGCAGCATGTGTATATGGTGCACAGAAGGAAGCAACCATGTTCAGCTACTACGGACTGAGTATAAGAGGTTACCAGGTGCATGGGAGGATGGAGAAAGAAAAGTTGGAACACAGAGCTAAATATCATTAGCCAGTGGCACCAAGGGTAAGAAGCCATTCCGCATCTCCATTAGGAGTAAGAAGTAAGCCAAGAGTCAATGATCTAGAGACAAAAAAAGATGCAGAGAAGGCCTATGTGAAGAGCATCCTCATCAATTAAAAGGTCAAATGTGAGCATGTGGCTGACATGATTAAAATCAGAACTTTCTTTTTTTTTCCCTAGAAAAGGGTATTGATTTAAGTTCATTTTTTTAAAAAACCCTTTGGGTCTGATGAATTTTGCGTAGGATATTTAAAGAACTGGCCGAGGCTGTCTCAAAGTCATTAGCAGCTTTTCTGGGAACTTGTGGAGGGGAAATGAAGAACTGGATAACTAGAACAGCACAACATTGTGCTTTTATTTAAGCAAAAGAAGGAATTGAGGAGTTACTGAAAAGTCAAACCAATTTAAATCAGAAAAAAAATGTAAGAAGTGAAGTATCTGGAAATCAATATTAATTCATCATGCTATGTGAAATTGACCTTATTTTCTTCTCTGTCTATATAATGGACTTCTTTTGGGTAATGAGAGTTAACAGATTATATGCATTTTGACTTCACTAAGATTTTGACAATATTCTACCTGATACGTCCATAAGAGATTATAGGGAAGACAGACAATATTTTGGATTGTTATTACAATAGTTTATGATCAAAACAAAAGTATTTATCATGAATGCTTTAAAAGTCTTATCTGGGACTGGTTCTGTTACAGATGTATAGGATGCTGCAAGTTGCAAGTAGGACTTTAATACAATTTCAACAGAATGAAATAATTTTGCAGCCCTTATCAGAACTGATAAGGCACTATCTGAAATGATGGATCTAGTTTTGAGGAAAATAGAGAAGATAACTTTTAGAAAAAGAAAAGCAGAGGAAAGAAGTGAGAAAAAAGTCTTTGGAATAAAGATCTAATAATCTGGGATTGTTTAATCTGAAGTAGGAATGGCTGAGGATTGATTTAATATTATTCCTCAGGTATGTAAGAAGATGTTAAAAAGCATAAGATTACTGCCACATTCATGGTGAAGGAGTTGGATAACAGAACCAGAGAGTTTCAGGTCTGACTTTAGAAAACATTCCTAACCAGAAGGACTGTGATGAAATGGGAGAAGCTGCTTGTTGAAATTTAAGTATTTCTTACAGTAGAAATCCCTGGATCCTTGACAGAAGTGGTGTAAGTATGGCAAGCTGCCACTAAGTTACAGAGAAGACAGAGGAATAGGATAGGTGACTTCCTGAAATCTTTTTATCTGTCATTTTTTTTAATGATTTAACATTGTTTCAAGTTCTCATCTATAGGATAGCACTCAGATCCTGCAAAACTCTTTGCTTTTACCTCAAATTTGGAAAGACTTTGTGGACTTGAGTTGAAAGTTATGGACAGTAGTATTTACAGACAGGTATTACTTGAACGGCTCTGCAGTGAGACAGCACTGAATTTTGCTATCTCCTGTGCAAATTCAAAAGCCTGCACTGTACAATGGCCATGACTTCCTCTTTCTTGGCAGCTGGAAGATGGGAAGAACAAGCCCTCCCATAACCTTTCAGAACCCAATTGCCCATTAGTGTCAAGTTTTGGCTTTCTACAATGCTTCTCAAGCAGAATTTTCCTCTTTAATCTATTACAGCCATCCGTTCCAAGACCCATTTAACTTTTCTGTCTCATAACAGTGGTTTCATAAAAGCTTCATGTCATAAATTTTTTTGCAAGATCAGAGATTTCTAGGCCAGGTTGACTGTGGTCAGGTCTCTATTCATGCAGTAAAACCACAGTGTACACAAGGCAATAGGCTTTTTGTTAAATACGTGGTGAGAGGGGCATATTCTCAAGTATGGGAGGGTTAGCCTGAGCCATGGGAGAGCAAAGCCTGATGGTGAACCATTTGTGTGTCACTGCACAATCATTTCACAGAATCACAGAACTGGAGGGGTTGGAAGGGACTTCTAGAGATCATGGAGTCCAACCTCCTGCCAAAGCAACTCCCTAGCCCAGGTTGCACAGGTAGGCATCCAGGTGGGTCTTGAACATCTCCAGAGAAGGAGTCTCCACCACCTCTCTGTGCAGCCTGTGACAGTGCTCTGTCAGCCTCTCTGTGAAGAAGTTCTTACACACGTTTGTGTGGAGCTTCCTATGCAAACTGTTGTGACCTTTTCCCCTTGTCCTATTGCCACACACTGCTGAGATGAATCTGGCCTCATCCTTTCGCCTCCCACTCCTTAGATATTTATAGACGTGGATCAGATCCCCTCTGAGTCTTCTTTTCTCAAGGCTGAACAGACCCAGGTCTCTCACCCTTTCCTCATAAGAGAAGTGTTCCACGCCCTTTATCATCTTTGCAGTCCTCCAAAAGACTCTTTCAAGGAGATCTCTGTCTTTTTTTGTACTGGGGAGCCCAGAACTGTATATGATACTCTACTGAGATGACAGTACTGTAAGGATAGCAGCATAGCCTCACTCCTTGGAGTACTTGTGATTATAAGTTTGCAAGGTGCCTAAATATGGTAGCATCTGGGGAGTTATAAAACCATATGGTGGATTTGGATGTGCAGATGTAAGATGGTAGTTTTGATTTCCACTCCTCCTATGTTTCATATTTGGCACATTGGCCATTTAGTCCAAGTTGGAGTGTAGGTATCAGACAGACCCACATTTATCCTTGCAACAAACATTGCTCATATGCTCACTCTTGTACTTATTGAGCATCTGGGGTCCCAAGGCCCATTCAGCAAAGTGTTAATGCACATGGGATGAAATTCTGCTCTGCAGAAATCAACAGAAAGTTCTGCTGTGGGCTCCAGAGGGACCTCAGCTTCCATCCCATTCATATCAGGGGTGTGCAAATACATGCTTTGGTGCTCCATTGAAACAGGGTGATTTTAATTCTGAAGAGGCTATATGTAGAATCAACAGGCACGCTCCCTGCCCCCAAGTCTGTGACAGTTCAGTGGACTACTGCCCTTGAACTGCAGCTGCACAGTGCTGGAGCAGAGGCCCTTTCAGACCACAGAAGACCCTTCAGACCTCTACCTGATTTGCTGGTAGAGCCCCAAGGATAAAAACTTCATTTCTGGGCAGGTTGGACAGAGGAAGGGACAGTACCTGGTCTAGAAGCAGAGGAAATCATAGCCATAGTCACACAGGTATCCTTTAACTCCTCTGATAAATTACTATCTTAGCAGCTGCAACCGGAATTTTTCACTTTTAGAAATTTCTGCCCTAACTGAGCAGTCTGTCACTCTAATTAAAACCCAGAACTGCAATGAGGGAACTGTTAGTATGTACCTCCCCAAGGGTATTGCCTAAACTTATGTGTACTCCACACTGGAACCTTTTTGGAAGTTTCTGTTCCATCTGAAAAGCAGTACAGTACAACTCAAGTGTTGTTCTTTGGTCTTCAGGCATTACTGAACACGTACATTTCATGGCACACATCCATAACAGCAGTGCAGTTATATTAGGTAGCAAACATTGTGGAAAACAGCCAAGATACTTCTCGGGCATCAAGTTCACAACAACAACAAAAATGTTTCCTTATAACAGTCATAAACTTGATTGGAGTTTACCACTTGATTATGTGTAAAAAATCTTTGAGGGAACCGTGAGGAGAACTCTAGTAATGAACATGGAGCCCTAACCTTTATCAGAATCTCTCTGAAACAAACATGCTTTGGTTGTGATTAAACATTTCCAGGGCAATATAAATAGCTGCACAGATTTGTGACAGGAAAACAACAGTGAAAACAGGTGAAAACAAAGTTTCTTAACATTTTAAGCCCACATCTCACTTCATTTGGGTGTGAATGTTTCTTACCTTGCATATAAATGTGAATCCTTTGTATTCTGTGCCTCATGAGGTTGCTTCAGAATAGACAGTGTTGGGAAAAGACAGGCCTGAATGTATTTGACTTGTCTCAAAAATAAAGCGTTTCACAAGACACATTATTATTGCTCTATCAAAACCTGCAGTTACACAAACATTTTTCATGGTATTATTGCTTTGGTAAGCAGCTCCTCCTTCTTCCTCCCCCATGCTGCCCCTTTCTTTAATCTGTCGTCAAATCCCAAGAGTTGACCTGAGTTAAAAACAACTTTAGAATACAAAAGGGCATTGAGGCTGAGCCAAATGCCAATGAAAGCACAGCCTAACATGATATTCTTTACAAAATGGTGCTTGAGAACATGGACACAGAGTAATTAAGAAGATGTGACAAAACATTCACTAGAAGGCAGTTTTCTGTTACAAAAAATAAAATTATGGAAATATTTGAACTTCGGCAATATATGAATGGGAAGAAGACGCTGGGAAAAAGAGAAGTAGAGAAGGAGAGAGAGGAAGGTTATGCCTGTCTATATATCCAAATAATAGAATAAAGGCCATCTCATACATCGTAACTCCCAGGTGAATGTTGTCAAAACATAGTAATGACTGATCTGAGTTGAAGTCACTCACGAAAACAGAGAAGAACATCATTTTCTTTGACACCAAATAAAATAAAAAATCAAATTTGATATTGTGAGTTTTTTCACAAAATAATCCCCAATTTTTTATTAACTCCAAAACAGCACTAACATGATCAGCCTCAGTAAAGCAAATCTTTTATCTCAGTGGTAGGAGATACCTACATATAAAGTGAACTAGTTAAAAAAGGTTTTTCTTTCAGCCTGACAGGTATCAGTATTCATGAGCTTACCAGATGTGATTTTACCATGCCATTGGACATGTTAACCAATGTGTAAATATTGTCTGTGCGTAAAAACATGCACAGAGTTGTGAGATACTTGAATGTACAGTAATTACACATCATCTGATAAATCTGAAGATAACTTTGGAAAACTTTGTCCTTAAAAGTTATTTCGATTAAAAGCTGTTTTATCTTTTACTGCACTAAAAATAAATAACTGGTTGCTTGTTTCTTTTTAATTGAAGGACAGTAATTAATGCTTGCGATAAAAGGAGCTGATAGGTAATTGCTGACATGAGGACACAGCAGCTAAATGAAGTGCAATAACTTACAAAACGTTTTGAGCTGGCATGAAAGCATTCATCTGACGATACCATTAATTTGCAATAGTTTTTGCAGCATCATGTTATATTGTTGGGGGGGTGAATTATTTAAGAATTATTAATATTTTATTCATTTTTGTTTCTGTTGCTCTCAATCTTTTTTTTTCCATTTCTTTGCACAGAATTACTTTCTAGAGCAAAATTTCTATAAGCGTGAATTCATTTAAAGTTTCTTTCACACAACCTCCTACCTAGAGATAATCATTTTCAGTGTCTCCTTGATTTTCCTACATAATTAGGAAACATTTTCATTTACTTTAAATTCCGGCAGCAACCTTCGGGAACCTGGAGTATCATTTTTCCTTTCTCTGACAATCCTATTGCCTGCATTCCAAGTCCATTTCTTATCATTTTTACTCTGTGTTTCTGTCACAATTTTACAGTTAGCCATTTAAAAAATATATAATTAAAGTGCTAAAGCACCTGCTAGCCTCATGCATATGCATAAAATAGAATTATGTCCCCTCCGGGACACTGGTGTTGTGACTCTGGGGAAATGGCTAAGTAACCATGACAACATGTCTCCACCACCTCTTACTTCTAGTGATGAAAGCATGATTTACCCTGTTAAACAAACCATATTACAACTTGCCCACAGCAAGTGGTGTCAGCTTTCCTGTAGAGGTAGCAGGTCAGGAGAGAGAGCAGCCCAGAACCATCCATCCAAGTCTCCCCAACTTATCACTGCTCCATGGTTATGTTGATGTTAAGAGGTAAGATGAAATTCAGTGTATGATCTTGATAGGTGACATAAAATAAGAGCAATAAATGCAGTATTCATCAGCTGCAGGCTCCAGCCCAATTCACAGCACTGCAGTGATGGACGGTGCAGGAGAACCCAGGGGTGGGATGTAAAGATTGGTAGAGCCGGTGCGCAATGATTCAGACATTTGAACAAGGTATTTCCTGCATTCTCTTTTCTGTCAGTTTGTCAAGGCTGCCCATCCTTAGTGAACGTCAGAGAAGGCTACCAGAAGGGGTTTTTCAAAGGCTGCTGTGAGAATAAAAGTTAAATATGATTTTTTTATACTCTTGCTTATTCTACTCATTATGTATTATCTTATTTAAGGTGGTTTTTTTTTTTTCAATCAAATGCACTTTTCCTTACGTATTTTTGATTTACATCTCACTTAATTAAAGAAGACACCTTGCTAATGCACTTTCTGTAAGAATTTTATAGGAAAATATTCATCATCAGACCTTTCCTTCTAGCATAATACAGCAATATTTGTATCATAAGCACTTCAGAGAAATGTTTAAATCAACCCAACTACTCATTAAAATTTGAAAATATTGCCAGGAAAGTGTTTATGTTAACCCTCTTCCCACTATCAAATACTCACGGAAAAGCTTGAAAACTTAATTTGAATTCTTAATCACTTGAGGGCACAATTTGATTAAGAACAATAAACAGAGAGGTGAAAAAATTAAAAATACAAAAGTCTACAAGAGAAAACAGAACTGGTGCTTAAAGGTCAAGTGCATACATGTAGTTAGTTCTACTTACATGAAGAATTGCAATTAGCTTTATGGATTGCATTTTGAAATTGCCGGGTGTTGTGAATCCTGGAGGTTTCTTTAGGTATCATCTGTCAGAGGCATGTGATTAGATCAAATTCTTAGTTAAGAATGACAAAAAAAAAAAAAGCTGGATTATGGTCCTAGTATAAATGACTGCAAAGGCAAAGCTACCCTGTACTTACCAAAAGGTGACTAGCAAATGATAACCCAGTACTAATCAAATTATTTGAGGACCTGACTTACAGTCATGAAAGGCTTGAGACTGCCCCTTTCTCAATTCCAAACATAACCTGTACAATTTAAAATAGAGCAATTCTCCATTTACATTCTATGGTCCAATTATTTTATCTTCAGAAATATTCAACTCAGAGGTTGGAGTCCTACAAATATGAAATTATTTATGGAAGTACCATTCACAGAATCAAGTAATTCCAAATATCTGAATCCTTGAGCAAGTTTTCAATCAGTCAGTATTTTGGACTATTTTCACAGTGTATTCCTCATCAGACATACTAAACATTTGAACCATTCTCATTAGTGATAAAGCAACAATTGGGGTACACCAGATATAGGCAACTTACAGCTCTCATATTTCAGAATCTTCTGTTTTAGAAAATATAATAATGTAATGAGTCCTGGCTGTGTGAGTCTCACCTTATTGTTCTAGGCTGTAATTTCAATAGTAAATGGAAGACAAACCAGTTCCTCTTGCGGGGTTCAGGTCGAAGGCTTTTACTTCATAAAAAAAAAACCACATTCATAGCTCAGAAATACGAGTTCTAAAGATTAAACTGAACTCACTAGCAGTCTGAAAGGAGAAGGTAGTGGCTTCTGAAAGACATAAAGTTTACTGATGAAGAAATTTGGTGGCTTCGTATACTCCAAAACCTTTTGACTTATGCCAATAATGTCATATTTTCAGACACCTGTGAACATTCTTGGCATACAAACGCAATGCACAAGCAACAAGGGGCCACATTTCCATGTGCTAGCAAGAACCTGAGAGTTACTGACCGCCACTACTAACACCTGAATTTGAGCAACAAAGTTAGTGTTTGGCCTTTAGGTCCACTTACAGTGATTTATACTCTGAAATATATGATATTCTGGAAAACTTTCAGAATTAGTATTGAGTTTTCAGGCAACCCAGTTCCACTGTGGTTCTGGGCTTCCTGAGCACCAGTTCAGCCAAGAAGTACAGCTCCTGTTTCTTACAATGCTCTCCAGTTGCCTCTGGATGCTTATTCAAAACCCACTGCACATCTGCTTTGTTTTTTGTGATGGGAAACCTGTAGTAGACGTAGCAGAGTAACATGGTAAGTTGCCTGGACCTCTGCACAAAGCATTGGGTTTGCTGGTTCGGATCTGGTTTGTTTGCTGTTTTCATGTGTTTGCTACCACATAACAGTCTCCTTAATATTTAGAGTCAGGCTGTGGATGGTGAGCGGAGGAATGAGAAGGAGACAGTGAAACAGCAGCCCAATTTGTAATACTGCCTAGGCCCGCAACTTAAGTAGTGGCTTTGGGCAAGTAACTTGCAGCAAACTCCTATGGAGAGTGTCTGGGGCTTTACAGAATGCAGCAGGAAAATAAAAGGGAAAAACACTGCATCTCAGTTTTCCTATCTGTAACATGGGACTAATACTTACCAACCAACCTACCTCACAAGGGAGATGCAATAATTAATTAGCTAATGCTCGTACAGCACTTTAACTCTGTAAAGTGTAAAATAAATGTTAAGCATTATTGGCACTTAGATTCTGCAGTGATTGGTGCCCTACAATTCCCTAAGCCAGACAGCTAGTTATTGCTGCTCAGAGCAATGGTAGCTTACAATGCATCCTGCATTATCAGCTAGTTTCTAGACAGTTACATGCCAGTGGGTTGTACAGACACCCTCTCACACATGCCAGCTGTCACACAGGGGCAGGATGTGATTCTGCAGCATGGAAAGGGGACTCTGCAGCTACTCTGCATCTTAGCATCTCTTTTTGCTTAGGCTTTTTTTCTCCCTCCTCTCTGAATCAGGGTCTAAGGTATTAATCATTACGTGCAACCCATCCTTCCACTATGAAGATACTATTTTATGTAATTTTGTTACCCGATTCATCAATGTTGCTGAAATAATCCAGAATTCCTGTAGATTCAGGGGCAAATAAATTGTTGGTGAACCACAAAAAGAAAAAGGGAACTTTTTCCCTCTGTGATATTTTGTTTTAAAATTATTTTCTTTACTATGGTTTTGGTTGAACATGAAGACAACAGCACCTAAAATTATGTCTGAGAGATGGATGTGTAAGTAATACTGTTTAATATTAAGATAAATCAGAGAATAATAGAATCATACAACATCCTGAGTTGGAAGGGACCTGAAAGGACTGAGTCCAACTCCTGGGCTCTCACAGAATTCAAACCTCATGTCTGAGATCGTTGTCCAAACTGCCCTGTGCATCCTGTCCCCTACCCACCGCCCGGTGGTGCAGCACTGTCCCTAACCCCCAGCCACCCCTCCCCTGACACAGCTCCATGCCGTTCCCTCGGGCCCTGTCGCTGTCACACAGAGCAGAGCTCAGCGCTGCCCCTCCGCTCCCTGTGAGAGCTGCAGCCGCCATCAGGCCTCCCCTCAGCTCCTCTGCCCTGCACTGAGCACATCCAGGGACTTCAGCCTCTCCTCATACCTCTTGCCCTCCAGATCCATCACCACCCTCTTTTGGAGCCTCAGTAATATTTTTTATGTCCTTCTTATATTGTTTCACCCAAAAGTGCGCACAGTAATCAAGGTGATGCCAAAGTTCATTGATTCCCATAAGTCATGGGTTTTACAGGATTTCTAATGCTAAGGTGTGGCACAGATAGCAGAAAGAGAAAGAAAGAGATTGGTTTACAGCACAGTAGTCCAAAAAAGAGCTGTGGCTTTGCCCTCACAGACATAGTCAGAGGGGTTATTACAGAAGCTTCTACATTTACGCTATACACAATTGCAGGATTTTATTTCAAGTGAGATTCAACCCTCTGGGTTTAACATCACTATTATGCATACATTTCAAAGCCACTCAAAATACTGTTTTGTATCTTTATGACTTCGTCTGGATTTTGAGTGCATCTAGCACAAAACACGAGGAGAATTCCTTATTTAGCACCCTCACAAAGAAATCTTACTCACGTACCAAAAGCACTCTCTGAACCGCATCAGGGCACAGTAAAAGAGGACAGTTGTAAATTCTTGTGAAAATCTAATTATTACCTTGAACCAAAACACTAGTAAAGATGCGTCTTCATATCATTCTTTCTTCAGACTTTGTAAGAAGCAATCTGGACCACAAGCAAACAGGTAACTGGAGCATCGAATCAGAGTTTAAAAGTATATCCTAGAGCAAAGGCAGTTTGATTCTTTCCGAGTTTCAGATACTGTTTCCCTAAGCATCTCCTGTTTGGTTTTGTCAGTCATAAGTCAGCAGACATTTAATCTGAGCCAGTCATATATGGTATTCTGATACCTGCAGAAGCATGAAGACTATTCAAATATTAGTACGTATTTACACACTGAAGACAATTCCAGCAACCTAACACTTTATTATGGGATATCATACACCATGTTATTTAATTAGTAGTATCCATGGGAACTGCATGTTAATTTAATTAGTGAACAGAATCAGATTGTCTGGATTTGTAAGCAATCCTGTGGAAGTAAGCAAAAGTACTTTGTGTAAGACTTAGCTGGTTATCATAAGCACAGTATCACTCACATTTGAAGTTTCTGAGAGTGAATGACTTAATTTATCTTTTTCCATTTAGCATTCAACCAGTGAACAGCATCTAGGGCAATGCAAAACAAAAACATAAAATGTTTGTACGCCAGGGTAAAAATCAATTACAGTGATTTTTTGCTTTATTTCAGATGAGCAGATAGAAAAAATTGCCGAGCTTTAAGGCATGTTGCAAGCAATTTCTGTTCTTGGTTTGCCCCTGCCCATGGAGAGAATGTTTATAAGCCGATACAATCGCTTAAGAAAACACTTCCCCTCATCAGAATCTATGATACCGATCTTTGCAAGTTTCCCTCAGAAATGTTAGCACTGTCAGTACATCTCTATTGCAATGTTCTTGAACTTTGGGATTAATATTCATTTATGAATCTTCAAGGTCAGGCAAAGCCAGACAATTTATAAGCACCTTTTTTGATTTTGTTCTTCAGTGAATGAGTATCTGAAATATTTCTTAGCTGGTAAACAAGCTAACTTTGTCACCCAGTCCAGGATTCTTTAAAACAAATCTAGTTCTTCTTTTATTCCTACTTAGCAAAAATCTTTCATTTTTCCATTTTGGAAAGCAAGTATGATAAGGAAGAAACTGAGTTTGTCATTTTACACAATATTGTACAAGTTTTAAATGTTGTGGTTTTGTACTTGGGAGATGCACAGAGTCTCTTCGCTGAAGATAATAACTTAGCAATGTCACGTCTGCTAATATCTTTAACAGGGAAGTAACAGATGCCATAAAAGATGAAAAGAAAAAGAAGACGCTGTTGCTGGAGAATAATGTTAGAAAAACAACAACCTAGAAATGAGAAATACATTTTAAATTAGGAGTAATTACATAACAACAGAGATTGTCATGAAGTAAGGAAACTTGCATTATAGGGACTGACTATGTCCAGTAAAAGCTGAAATGTTATTTCAGCTCTCCCTGTATGAATTACTGGTATTTGGTTTTCCTGCTGAATCTTGCAATACGTGGTAATTTCTGAAAAGCATGCATACCAGGGACAACTGATTACAGTAAGGTCTCAGTTTTTACTGAAAAGAAAGATTTTAACTTAAAGCTATAAAGGAAGACTTCACGTGCACACCATGTATTTTTTAAGTCTTATATTAAATAGATCCAAGGATCAGACATTTCTTGTGAGCATTATTATTGCATTGTTTACATATTTCAAATTACATAATGTAAGATTAATTGCATCTCTTGAGAGAGGACTGCTTGGTGGTTTCTGGACTCTCAGGCAATTGCCATTTTACACTGGAAACAAAAGTAAAGCTACAAAATCCTCTTAGAAGATCCTGACTTTGTCAATCTTCTTTGCACTTTTCTGGAACACACAGCGTCGATTAGCAGGACTAATCTACCCCTCATCTATTACTGAGGTGGCTGTCTAGGAAAGAAACACTTCTTTTTTTTCCACAATGAACCTGTTGTGAATACAAGCAAAAGCATTTCTGTATTTAATATCATGAGAACTTGACTTCTTGTAATTCCTGTCCTTTGTGTCCTGTGCAGTGACTGCCGTGCACGGAGCAGGGTCAAGGACCTGGAAGCGGGATACTTGGTAAGTACTAACAGAGTGATCTTGGGTAAAGTCTTTATCTCTTGACATGCTTTGTTTAGCTCTCAGAATGGCGGGCTCTTCAGGGCACAGCTTGTTGCTCAGTGTAGCATTGTTCCTTGCCTCCTGTAAAAGATCCTCCATCTTCTTCAAATTTTTAAGGCAAGTTGGTAATGTGTATAATAAATATTAACAGGAACATATTCTCTTCTTCCCATCCATTTATGGCCCCCTTTATAATTTAATTATCAACGCCAAATGTTTGAAGTCATTAGAGACTTTTATTACAAATTTATGCCTGTAAATCAAAACTGGGCAATTTTAGAGTCTCCATTCTCTAAATGAAAGTAAGTACTCGGTATAGCTCACCTTAAAAAGAACAGTATACCAGTGACTTCCTGCAGTGCAGAGCTGCCCTACACTTACCACAAATACTAAAAACACACACACACAAATTAAGCAATTATTGTATCATTCATTCCCACTTCTCCATATCAAGAAGCTGTCCGAGTACACAGCCAGGGAGGAAACATGGAGATCTGTTAATGTGACTTTGACTTTGTCCCAGAGAATGTCTGGTATGACACGGGGGCTGTGTGCTCCTCCCCAGCCCCACATGTCCATTCAGTGTGGGCTTGAGTCCACACAGCACCTGCTTCTCACACTCCTGGTATCATAACAGCAGCACTTAACTGACATAAAGAGAAAGACACGAGGGATGACAACAATTCATCCTTCCTGTCACTAGATCAAGGAAAAGGTCTTTCTGACCCAGCTACAAGAGGTAAACTGCTTGCTGAAACATCACCTCAAACAGGCATTTCCAGCTCACAGAGCTCAGCACATTTTGTGCTTGAGCAGATCCTGGAACAGCAAAATGCTCTGTGAGGTCTTGAAGACCTTTGACTCCAAAAAGGAGATGTTCTCTTGCTCTGAACCGGTGGCATTTTGGCAGCTGCTCTGGCAACCGTCCTTGAGAAGCCAATGCCAGAAAGCCATGAGAGCCACAAGGGCCAATCCTGACTGATCTGCACACTCTCTTAATGCCGACGAGCCCTCCACGAATTAGATGGAAGTTTTGTTTGCAGAAGAACAGGGGAAGGGATTCTTTGCTCTCCAAGTCAAACACTGAAAACAAATTTGCAGAGAAGGAAATTGGATTACTCTAATATCACTTACTGAAGATGTAGACTAGCTCAGAAACAAATAAAGGCTTCCCCAAAACAGTTGTTTTATATTTATAGTATGCTTTTCATTCTGGTGATTGAATGTACAATAACCCAATAAAGAAACCCTGCAAGCAATCATCTGTTTGGTTTTTTTTTCCTCAAACTAAAGGAAGCCATCAGATGTATCAGATTAATAATTACAGCAACATAGAATGATTTAGGGTGGAGGTGTTTTTTGTTTTTTTTTTTCCCCCATTTATTTATTTATTTTTGTGGCACTGTAGGGTGAATTTGGGGTCAGGAAAAATGTAATTTCCCCAACTGGAGCTTGGCCAGGACACATCTTTTAACTTTCACTTGTGCTGCACCAAGTAACTGTTAAGAACAAAATAGAAACTGTTTCAATTCTTTGCCATAAATTGTATTCTAATACTTACAATAAATCACTTAATAACAGATAGAACTGTAGTTTCATTTGCACCACATCACTTCCTATTTTCCACCTACAGTCTGAGTACCTAAGCACGTCTCCTTTGTCTTATGCAGAGTTTGGCCATGATTAGAATCCTAGTGAAATCCAGAAAAACGTCTCCGTGACCAAATGGGCTTCAGATAGCAGAGTAATTCCATCTGATATCAATATTTCATGGATATTGAAAACACAGATCATTTATTTTGGTGATTTTTGCGAAGATTCCATTATAAGGACCTAGCATGTTATAAACAATAATTCTTTTATGTTAGTTACAAAAGATGTTTCACAGTTGAACATACATCAAAGTCAGTTGCTGAGGGCATTATATATAATATGCTAAATCTTTAACAGATGGGCTATAGAAGAGGCTGAATAAGTCCTTGATTAGTGTTGTGCCTCTATTGCTCTACAAAACTTCCAGATGCCATCATGTTGTTAATAATCTAGGGATCTCTCTACACCATATTGGACCTGCTTGTCAGCTCTGCCCAATTAGCAAGGATAGCTCCAAGGTAGGAGCACAATTCCTAGGGCAGTGGTTTTCAACATTTTTCAATTTGTGGACCCTTAAGGATTTATCACTGGAGACACAGATCTCTGCACAGCAAATGAGAATCTATTGGCAGTGGGCATGCAGTTTTTGCTTACCTTCTGTGGTCCCCATAGTAGTAGTGTCGGGACCCTCAGGATTCTGCAAACACACCAGACTGAAAAAGACTGTCTTAGGATAGTGTGTTTCTCATGAAGAGATTCATGTTTTTCATGGGTCTTGGTAGTGGAGACTTGCAGTTTTCTGCCATGTATAAGCAGTAACCAGACCTAGAAAATCAAAGCCTGTGAATAAAGCAAAGCAAGCACTCTCAAAATGTTTGGGATTAATATGTTCAAATAATAATTAGTGCTTTTTTCTTTTTTTTCATTTTTGGCTCTACCACAGGATACGTATAGCTTCACTTAACGTGTTGAAAATATTTTCAGAATGTTCATGAATTCAAAGTGAAATAAATACAAGCACCTCAGCAGAACTGCCATTTAAATCAAATTAACTTTACTAATTAGGGAAAAAAAAAAAAAGGCATCTCAGTATCAAGCATAATTTGTGCTTATAGAACTTCACACTTCAGGTGATATACTCTGCCTGAGAGATAGCTAAGAGAGCAATGTACCCATCAAAATGGGAAATCAACCATGGCCACTAAATTTTTCAGTTCTCGAAGATTAAAACAA
Organism: Odontophorus gujanensis; assembly: GCA_013399175.1. Classification (NCBI taxonomy): domain Eukaryota; kingdom Metazoa; phylum Chordata; class Aves; order Galliformes; family Odontophoridae; genus Odontophorus; species Odontophorus gujanensis. The sequence goes on along the minus strand of VXAB01010303.1, from coordinate 24,210 downwards.
AATAAAAATCAAATTTGCCCAGAGGAATTTTAAGTCTTTAGAAGAAACCAAAGTCATTATATTCAAATGAGTGAGTATATAGAATTAGCCACTGATATCAAAATGATTTCTTGTTGGATAGCTGGAAATAATAGATGGAAATGTGCTTGTCATATCACAGTACTAGAGCATGCACATTTAATTCACATTTGCCTACACTCTCAAGTTCTTTCCTTTTTGACAGCTGAAAATGTTCAGTGGCTTACCTGCTGGCAGGAGCAAACTTTCAAACAGCAGACCACGTAGTAAGAACCATGGAGTTTGGACAGGACCAGAGGCCCCTGCTGCCCATCTATGTCACAAGCATGTCTGCATGTGTGAGGTCTTCCAGCCCTCCTGTTGTTTGGGGCAAAGCACAACCAGTTGGCACCTCACGGCAAAATGCCAAGGCATCGCACTGGGTTGTGAAGGTGTGGAGAGGCCATGGATGCTGTGTGTACTTGAGAGATACAGGAGTTCTCAGAGAGAAACATGAGCATGTGTGAGTCTTGCTTTCAGTGCTTGGGACTTTATGGTTTTTATGGCTGTGTGATAGCATAATGATGCTGTAAATCATGCATAAAGGGCCTCTCGGGAATTTAACTTATGTAAGGAATTTCTCAGGCAGTGCAAAGACATTTCCACCAGGATTTGGCATATGCAACAGGAGAAAACAAGAAGGAATAGTATACCTGGTAAGTCATGGCCTATGACTGTCATTGTTCAAGAGAGTCTTCAGGATGAAAATTTGCCAGAGAACTCCAGTAGCCTGAGAATACGGTGCAAAGGCAGCTTAAAACCATTATTAACTTCCCTTCTCATTCTGCTCTTGGTCGCTGCACTGAGTCCGGGAAGGGGAAAAGGAGAATCAGGGAATCTCTGCCTCCAAAAGCGTGAGCTGATAATGATTTATCCACAAGGTTAAATAGCACAGAAAATAGCGATCAATATTGGAGGGTTGTACCTTAAAAGTGCAAAGGCCATTCATGCTTTCTGGCCTGCCATGGAGGGGGTTATAGCACCATCAATAATAGATGCATAAACTGTGCCTACTTATTCCCAAATGCTACAGTAAGTACATACATGCTGAGGCTCAATTCTGGATAGCCAAAATCCTTTCTTTAGCTTGCAGCTGTTTCATTTTGAAATTGAGCTGATTTTTATTTTCAATTCTGATAGTCTGCCCCTATATTCCTCAAATGTATTAGCTTTTCTTAAGAAATGTGTGTCTGCAGTAAGGACAATTACTTGATTTCAGGCTGCAAAGTCACTGCAGGTTACCTGTGCCACCCAACTGTGGAAGGCAGAAAAGACCAGAGCACTTCAAAGCAGTGCTTCCAGCCAAAGCAATCCTAACAACACACCCTCAGAAACTGGATTTCTACTTCTTGAGCCAGTTACCGAACATTTCATCATCATGTATCTGGTAAGTGAGCTTCCTATTTTGACTTTTGATGTTAATACATCATGCTAACAAAATTTAACTTTTTTTTAACAGAAGTGACACTTGAGCTTGGCAGAGAATTTCAGTTAACAATGTATTTCTGGGGGAAAGCAAAAGAGCCAAGAGTCGGTTACTTATTGAGCTATCCATCACTTTGATAGCGAGACCTGGTCTAGGTCTTTCCTCTTCAGGACATTAATTTTCTACCTCCCCTTCCTTGATCGGAGCAGGACTGATCCTACTCTTGTGGAAATCAATGGCAGAAATCCCACTAATTTCAGTGGATTAGTTCGAGTATCTCAATTTACATGTGATTAACAGTAATTTTGTCTACTCAGTGCCTAAAAAAATTCATAATCAAATTTACAATAAGCTGTGCACTGATTTTCTAGGGATTCCAGCTTATTTTATTGGCTTCTAATTTCAACATTTAATCACTTTTGGTTCTAGCCCAATATGCAATCATCTGACCACAGAATGTGTTCTTAAAAGCTTCCCACAAAGTTGCTGGATTTGTAGCTGATGGAATGTTAATTTGTAGGATTTCTTTAATACTGAGATACAAGCAGAATTGCTCTGCTCGGCAGACAGATATTCATCCTCTGAACATTTACCACACTGAAAGCATTTCTGTACTTTATCTTCATTAGTTGAGGTGAATGCAGAGCAATTCACATCTATGGGATGAGTCCTAGGAATGCGGGGCAAGTGTGGAGCCCTGGTTTTAAGGGTGTGGAGATATCTTTGTAAAGAACATACATGCTTAAAAAGAGAGGAGACCTGTATATGTTTATCTCAAATCATCCTTGAGGCATCTGTCTGGAATGGCTATGCCATCATTTTGAGCCATGGCAGTCCAGTCAGTCCATCGGTGATGTCACAGAAATCCCACTCACAGGTGCAAAATGTTGTCTTTGTGTGGTTCTGTTTGCAACCAGAGTAGACCCTGAAAACTACCATCAGGAAGCCATATAGACCTGGGAGGACCTATAGTACCTATAGACCTTGTGAGGTGCCCAGAACACTTGAGTACTGCTGTGAGCCGATTCCTGCCGGTAGTGGAGAATTAACAGAACTTCAAAGGATAAAATCACAAGGATAAAATCACACAATTTTAAAAAAGATATGAGTGATTTTGGTACTCATTCACATGAGGGACTAATTGCAGTGGTTTGACTCCAGTCAAGTTGTGTCTAAGCAGGTGTTATGCGTGCCTCCCCTGAGATCTCAGGCAGTGCACCTGCAAAAGGACTGCCATCCCGCTCTTGCATCCCTCTGGATTTACTCTGTGGGAAAGATCACTAACAAGCATTTAGCATCCTTTAGGGTAGGTTCTTCAGAGAGGTCTGTCTTTTCAGAAACAGCTAACTTCCATCATCTTATGAGAGACTGCTTTCTTTTATTACTTCAGACATGATATGGGCACAAGTTTCCATCAGTGAAAGGCTATTGTGGAAAGATCAGCAGTGAGCTATTTCATTAAAGGCTGTCATGTTAACACACCAAAGGCATCCATTTGTAATGAGAATTTCCACCTCAAGTCAGGAATTTGGGCCTTACCAGGCCTACCCTTTCCTCCTTACTGAGCACTACTCTCTGCTGCCAGCCCGCCAAGCTACTGTTCCCAAGATGCACCACAGAAACAGCGAGAAACTTTCCACATCACTTTTTTTTTTATTTTTTTTTTTTGCATATGCTTGCCTGGCTAAATACATTATTTGATACTTATTCTTTAATTTATGGTTGTGAAAAAAATATACCAAGACCTGCACAGCCGAGCTCATTGCTGCGACTCTTTCTGATCGCTTTATCAAACAGAACCCTTTCTTTAAGCTGTTAGCTAAATGTCGCGTGAAGTTCTGAGAACAAATTGTGCTGCTTTGGGACATTAACTTCACATTAATTTGGCTAATCACTTCTACTTGATAGAAGTTTGTTTGAAAAAAACAGGATACTTGGGCTGCCGTGAAACCTGTGCAGACACACTTAATAACAGCCATCATCTCTGGTAGTGGGCAGTGAAATCTCAGGATGGGCAAATGTGGACTTAAGTATGAAAACACCCAGGGACTGTGTTTGACTGGGTGGTTGTGTGTAGCAAAATGGAGATGGGGATCAGAAGGAATTAGAAAAAAAAAAAGAGAGATTTGACAGAAAGAAAACACAAACTGAAACGTAGGAAATTCTGCACAAATATGAGTGGGAACTTCTTCGCAGTGAGGGTGATGGAGCACTGGCACAGGCTGCACAGACAGGTGGTGGAGTCTCCTTCCCTGGAGACATTCCAGACCTGCCTGGACGTCCACCTGTGCAACGTGGCCTAGGAAGCTGCTCTGGCAGGGTGTTGGACTAGATGATCTCTAGAGGTCCCTTCCAACCCTACAGTTCTGTGATTCTGCGAAATGAAAGTTTCAGTTAGGCTTTCCAGTTTTATTCTGCCTACCGACAAACACACACAATATTGCCATATTTTACCATCAACTCCACAACACTTGTAGCCCCAACCCTTGAAGTCAGAAGACTTATGTGAGATTGTTCCCTTACTCTCTGCTTTCCTCCCCTCCAATAGAATCTAACACTTGCAGGAGACACCCCAGGAGACCCTTACTCCTGGTGACTCCAGAGCCAGAAGGCACAAAGAATGTGCTATTTTTCATACCCCATGATTTTACTGCCAATGTCATGATTAATAAGTGTCTGACACACTCATTTCTGAGCAGCAAGGACTGTCAGTGCAGAGTGTGGCATTCACCTTTGTCCAAGATGAAGGCTGAGCAAGGGGGCAAGCTGCTGGGAAAGCAATATCCTGCAGCTGCAGCAGAGGACAAACAAGAAGCATGACTTGCAGCCAGCTCCTCATTGCCCACATATTACACAGGAGATAAAAGTGTGGCTAAAAGGACAAGGTGGATATTTCAGAAATTGTTTTGAATATGCATATGCAGCCAGGCACTCTCCACACTTAACTGTCCATACTTCTTAGCTAGAGGAGTATAACAATTGGAAAGATTGTCAATGGAAGAGAACTAGAAGCATGAGGGAGGAGAAATCTGTTACCATGCCCAATGTTTCCAGCATGCAGAAAAAGGGAACAGTTCTCCAAAAGCATGAGAACGGCAGGAGGCTCTGCCTGTCTCCAATCTCCTGGCAAAATATTATCAGCACCTAAGGGAAGGAAACAACAGCAACATTTCTGCTGAGGTGAAAGCACCTGCCCTCAAGTGCTCACTTGCTAAACTGTATTTCCTAATAATAGCAACAATGCTATGTGATAGGGTGGATCAAATCCAATAGGTAAATGATCTCAGGAGCACCAACAGCTGGGTTAGCCTGAAAAAGAGGCAGACATAAAGCAATATAAAATCAAGGGACTGAAAGCAACTCCTCCATCCTGGGAGAAGGAAGTCAAGGTGCTCCAGCAGGCTGGAGGCAAGAAGTTCCTTTACCCTGCCCTCCTTCGTGACATGAGGAGCAGGCACAGCACCCATCTCTCTTCTCTGTAGTGGAAGGCATGGAGGTGCTGCATCCCTTCTGCAGCAAACGTAGAAGAAGCTGAACTCCAAGGCGCACCAAGTACAAAATATTTTTACAAGTGTAGGGTGAGAGAGAAATTCAATTTGTTTTGTTCTTACTGATGTCACTTACAAAGTCTTCAATCACCATGCCAAGGTTTTGGCACTTTACCTTCTTTCTTACTGTACCTTCTTGCTGAACTTTCTAGACATCGCTGTTATGTTTAGGAAAGATCTGTAGGTCTCCACCTATTTTTAGTGGCATCTTGTACAAAACACAGAAGGTTGCCCTTAAGGACTCATACCTTGAAATCTCCTTTGCCCACTCTCACATGCTTTGCCTCAGAAGGCCTCTACTTGCAATTGCTTTAGGTTGCTCCTGACTCGGAAGCTATCCCACAGGGAAAAACGCAGACTTCTGCTACCACATTCAGATCCAGTCAGGCCAGGCCACTGCTGAAAGCAGGAGCCAGTCCAGAGCACAGACAAGGCTAGTCAGCATCTACAGTGTCATCCAGCATCTTTTAGAAGCGCCAAGGCTAAGCTCAGGCACGTAATTAGTATATGTGAATGGCTCATTATAATATGTAAATTACACGCTAGGTCAGAACTGCACACCCATTCAAACTAATGAACTGTGCACTTTTTTTTCAGTGGCACTAGTAATTGGGTGCATCATTTTTCTGTTGCTGCTAGGCAGAGAATAAGGAAGCCATCTGTAACGACAAGCCGATGTTTGTAGCAGTCCCGTTGAGAAGTAAAGGAAAGGACTGCTAATTTCCAAGTGTCCAGCAGGGAACCAGTATTCATGCCTCCAGTCACCATTGTCACAATTCTTACTATCTGAGCATGTAATTATATGGTCATATTTTTAGAGGGGATCAGCATTTAAGATAACTGTTGAAAACTCCTAGCCAGAGCAGCATGCAGAGATCTGCCTGGGCACCCACTGTCTGAACTGCAGAACACCTGCATTTTGAAAATGCAGCTGTATGTGGCCTTGCTGCAATGAAGAAAATATTAATACCTCATGTGTGGGGTCTGTTCTTCCCTTTCAAAGATAAATTCTCCTGTAGAGTTACACCACTCCCCCCAAAACAGACTAGCACCCAGTTTAGTATCATCTCTTAAAAATGGATAGACTATGAAGTCTTGCTAAAACTGATTTATTTCTACCCCCATGATTGGATTATTTATTTATTCTATTAATTAAAATCCTTGCTTGGAATCTTTATCAAAAATTAATTAATAATAAAAAAAATGATTCAAATACCAGTTCACACAGGATTTTTTTAAACTTCAGATACATTTTACAAAAGGATATGATAATTTTTTTATCCCAACTTTAGATATGAAAACAAAGACCTGAAAAAAAATGTGATAAATGTCACATTGTAGACAGTCACCAGAGCTTGGAATAGAATTGAAATCGCCTGGCTCTCTCACTCTCCAGCAGATATTGCCCGCAATAGCACTAGAAGTATGTTGGAGCAACGTGCTTGGACTCCTAAACTGACTCAGTACAAGACAGATCTTTGTATGACTCAGATTCAGTGCAGTGTCAATGCAAGATATCCCAGACTCAAGTCAGAGCAGGTAACTCCCCACAACACTGCACTGCGTCACATGGAGTTGCTTATTCAGTGTTACCGTGCGTGTCACCCAACAGACCTCGGCCTGCAAAAACTGGTCCCGCATAGGTCTGAGCTCACGACCTGCCCGACCAGGGCCAAGAGCTGAGATACGGCACCGATGCGATGAGCAGCAAATGGCGTTTATTGTTTGTACTTCACAGCTTTTATGGCCTACTGATAAGCATGCGCACTAATGAGTTAACAATGATTCAGCACTTCACAGTAAGGTGCCATACTTCTAATTGCTACGTAGCTCATAGGGGGGGGTTTCGATCTCGCGAGAGCCCTAAAAGTTCGCAGTTCGGCAACAATTCAGGTTTTTGATAGCTCACAGATCTCTGCAGCAGGTTCTGTTTTTTGGTGTAGATGTAACTTCATCTTTATTAAAGTATCCCATCCTGTAGAGCTGTCGCTTTTGGGATTAGCTCTTTAATGCAGTGATTTTCACATTCTTCTTGTTTGTTATCTCTCTTGGACAAATTACCTATTTATAAGAAGTCATCTGTGTCCAATCTTTACTCTTTTCCCTCTTTGCTAGGCTAGGCATTGTGGGGACACAGCCATGTTATAATGCCATCTCTATTACAATCAATTTAGAAAACTCATTAAAAATGTCTCTTAATCCTAATTCACCCGCTCACATAGTCATTCTGACAGTGAAGGTATTTTCCTTCTGGCAATTTTATGAAGTGCAAGTAAGACAGCAGCTCTGAACTAGAGAGTAGCTCTAAAACTGAGGAAGTGCACACCATCTTCAGTAGCCTCAATAGCTTAGTTGCTTAGAGTCCCCTCATGGGTCAATACTGAGGCATGATGACAAAAAAAGAAAGGATTTTTTGACAAAACTGGCTGGGTGTTTAAAAGCAGGATTACCATTCCCAATTTCCTTTTGAGGATGTCCAACAGACAGCAGTGAATGGAAAGGGCAACAACTTAACTGCCGTGATTTACCAAGTGAAAACACAGCAAATCTGACTGAAATGTGCAGATGGAAGTGTTAAACCCTTTGCATATAGTTCTTGCTTTTGATGTCAATAGAACTATCAAAGAGATCAGGATAAGGCCAAACTTTCTATTCAGCATCTCTGGACACAGCAGAGTTTTGGTACGAGCATTATAAAAAATGTCTCGTCCCCAAAACCTAAATACATAATTTGTGAATTGCATTATGTGTTTTCAGCTGGCAGTGGAGTGTGATATACTTTTAATGTCTTTCTGAAAATGTTAGATGAATAGCTATCAAAACTACTGTCTTATATTGGCATTCATATAGTACAGTCTAAAAACACTTAAATCTCTGTCACTAAACCAGAGGTTTTACTATTTTTCACATCATTTGAATTTTTATTACATCTAAATAATAAAATCCATTATTAGGATCAATCTAAATCCACAGTATTTGCAATTTTAGGATTTTCTCCACAGATTTGGCTCTACTCTCCAGAAACTAAGCCTTCACTTTACAGAAGTGAACTTTCTCTTGCCCTTCTGCTTCCAAAGGTATCTTGGCAACATTTAAATGCTGTACCTCTCCAATATATGGCTTAGTGCTGAGCACAGAAAGATTGAATTCAAACTTGCAAGCTACATTCCATTTATAAAATGAGGTCTAATAAAAAATGCTTGTTTGGCTGCAGATAAGGTAGTCATGCTAGCAATTATATTTCAAAGTCTTTAGAACATTGGTAGGGAGTATTTGAAAGAAAATTAATAGAAAATAAGTGCAATAGATGCGTTATTTTCCAGTTTCAATGAATTTGAATAACATGTAACAATGTATATAAAAATAATTGCTGCTCTTAATCACAGGTTTTGCTTCAGCAGTATCTGCTTAAATGACCCTAAGTCATAGAGTGCTTTTCAGCATCTCTTACTATTTCTTAAAAATTGAATTGCTCTTGCTAAATGACTGGTGGCTGTCTCTATTCCCTCCCCACAGACCACAGAGAATGAGAAAGGAAATATTATCTTGTTTCTATTTCAGAGCCTTCAGCTGGCTTTAGAAATCTTTTTGACTATCTACCTATGAGACGCCCTTTTCAGAGAGGCTGTGCTGCACCTGTCTGGGTGTAAAGCCAGGCTGATGAATGACGAACTTTTAAATTGTCTCTCTCTCACACAGTTCACCTGGAATGATTTGGGAGATATGAGGGAACATTCTCCCCTTGGGAGCAAATTGCCCCCATCACCTCACCAGCAGGAATCAGAGGAGCAAAGTCAAATATCCAGGGTGATGTTGAGTGAAAACTCTTCTTGTACATCAGGCCTTTGGTATCCAGACCTAAATCTTGTCCAACTTCAGCAGCCAGTGCAAGCAGTAACAGATGAAGAAAAGAATTAAGACATAGGGGTTTCCCAGGGACTTCTGAGGAGTGAAGGGGACTACAGGGCAGACAAGGTTTCCTCTCACTGCGGATGCTGCGTGGGTAGAGCCATCCTTAACTATACATGGATGCATCTCAGTCAGGTGACTTGGGGCTGGATACTGCCCATCAGGGCTCAAGAAGCAGGACAGAGGACTAAAATTCCCTCAGACCTCCTGAAAACCCACACCTGAGACAAAATCCTGGAGTCAAAAGTGATAATTCCTCCAAGGATAATATAGTCCTAAGTCATAGAGAGGACAGTGCAAAGATGCTTAAGCCCATGAGGCTGGATAGTGGTAGCAGTTCAGCCACAGCAACTAAGAGCCTTCAACTGACGAATTTAGTTTACCAGGTTGAGTTTGGCTTCGCTGCATGAGTATAAGCACATTAAGCATTGTAGTCCAGGGTCTTTCTACATCCACCATGGTTCTGAGTGGGAAGACTCCTTCCCAAACACCCACTAGTATTCATCCATCCTTCAAGATCTCAAGTCCAGTAATACACAGGGGCTTCCAAGTTGCCTTACTGTCTCCTAAAAAGCTTTGTCTTGTGCTGTCACAAAAGCTTGCAGTTTGCACTAAAGAAGGAGTAAAGTGTAAACCAGAATTTGGGTCTCCCATCTGGGAAAAGTCTTCTCATGCCAGAGCTGCAGGGCTTGCCTTGCAGTAAGCTAGTCTTGGGGCCCTCACAAAGGCAATCCCAGAAGGTCTGCAGAAAGCCTGGAGGCCTGGCAGACCCTGTTCATCCACAGCGTTGGCTTCATCCCAGACTATTACTCTTGGCAGTAAAGAGTGCTGTGTGTTTTAATGGGGAGTTTTATTTGTTGAAAGGATTAAACATTTGCAAAATATTTGAAAAAATCAAACCTTGATACAAATAATCAGAATATGATGGCAAGAGTACTGCATGTATTCAACAGGGTGAACTTCAAAGGGCAGTTTAGGTCTTCGAAGACTGCAAGATGACACTTTATTATTTTTATTAAGCAGAGGTTTCTAAGGACTCTGGAGACTTTCAAGACCCGCCTGGATATCTAGCTGTGCAACCTGTTTTTGGGAGCCTGCTTTGGCAGGGTGGTTGGACTAGATGATCTCCAGAAGTCACTTCCAACCGCTACAGTTCTGTAATTTTGTGATTCTGTCACTCTCAAGTGTGCACAAGATGCCACAACAAAATAATAAAAAGAGAACTGTAACCCACAGAACTTGCAAATAAGAGCACTAGCAATATTTAATAACCAAATAAACATGCAAATGGGTAGAAAGTTAACTGATCAAAGACAGGAGAGTTCCACAAATCAGTAATTACAGAGGCATCAAAGTTTGCAGAAGACTGCCATTCCACCCAATCCTGGCCTGTCACGATTATTTCCAGAGAAGCAGGGGCAATTTTTTGTGCTGTGCTTATCATCAATTTAGTATGACTTACATTTTCAAGGATTTGTATCATCTGCTGTGTTTTCCATTAACTGACAGGTGGCCTGCAGCCTTCAGACCAGTGAAGTAGAAAAAGTACCTTTTTAAGTTACATTGCATGGGACAAAATCAGAAAATATGGTAGAATGCTGATATATCAGATTACCTAGGTGGCCAGGTAAATGTCACTTACATTTACATCTTTAACACTTATGGAACACACTTAAACTAGGGGAATTAGACAGATCTTTTGTTTTCTGGGAAAATCTGTGACAGTATCCACTTGCCTTTTCCTGAGCTGGGGTTTGCAGACCGTGCTAACTTTGAGCAGATACAGTTTGGACAGGTTAGATGTTGTTCATTTCTTCTTTATTTTACTGTGTAATTCTGGGAAAAAGCCAGGTAATAAATACATTGACTAGTCACGCTTCTTACCATCCGTACAAAGTTTATTTCATTTTTCCCTCTTTACTGATTAAATCCCATCAGCTTATCCCCATCAGTCAAGGCTTATGTGAACTAGTGATCCAGTCAGCCTAAGGCTATGAAAAGTAGCCTTTTGGCCCAGTCTGACTTCGGTCATATTGCGTTACCTGGGATATTCTCCAACCAAGAGAGAATTGCAGAGCCTTTGAGAAGTGGCACACTGGCTCATCCCATCACGGCAGGCTGCTTCCTGAGAAGCTAGCAGTTCTAGCCACGCTGAAAGTGAAATTTTAATATGGCCTAGGCAGCGCTCCATTGGCATGTCCCCACATTTACACTAGTATAACCAAGATTAGTGCCTGTGCCAGTGTCTGTATTGTATAAAAGATAAATTGGACAAGATGTGCTCATATCTGAACCAAACCCAGCAAATCGAAAATGAACTTAGCAAAATAAAATCAGATGGTCTGACTCATTCTCCTTGAGAGATCCCAACAAAATGCAGCTTTTCCAGAAGCTTGATGTGATCTTAATAGAAGATGACACCGTGAAAGGGCAGGCAGGGAAATTTGACAAAAAGAGGAGTTTTCCTTATGACTGGATCAGCTTCATAGATCTGATCCCTTCTAAATGGAAACAGATGAGATACCTCAGCTTCTTTCTCTGGCATACACAGAATAAAATCATTATATAGGCAGAACACCAGGAGCATGCACAGTAGGAAGGTACCAGACTATAATTTCTTGTTCAAAATACCGAAACGCACCAGTTTAACTGAAAGAATGAGGACATGGTATGAAACAGGCATGAACTAAAGCACAAAACCAGAGGAATGGCTGGAGACTGCCCCCTCCTACTTCTGAAAAAATCTGCCTAATCATTAGCCTGGGGAGCCATGCTTTCACTCTCCCTTTCTCCTTCTCTCAGTGAATTCAAACCATTTTTCTGCACAGTGGTGCAGCTTCATGAGGACTGTCAAAGCGTTCCCAGAAAAACCTATAGTCTAATGACTAGAAGTGTGTTTGAATTCTTTCCAGTGAGAATAGGAGCTGAATGTGGATTTCCTAGTTGCTAACCCCTTGGCTGATTCAAGATGGAAATGGTGATGGTTGCTTTTCCAGAAGTCTTATAAAAGAAAGTGAAGCCTTAAGAGTTTGGCAAGGAACTCAGTCTAGTTAGGCTCTGTTGGGCATGTTCTGAGAGTATCTCCTGAGTCCCTCAACATGCTGTCTGATCCCCTTTCTTGTTCATTACTGTAAGGGGATAGAGCAGCCAGACTATTCTTATACTCTGATGTGTTGCAGGGATGGTAGTTAAGAGGAAGAGGACAAGAACATAACATTAAAGGAAGATTTAATTTTCTGTCTTCATAACTACACTGAGTACTTTTGGATGCCTGGTAAAGTGGAAAACACAGCCCTGCTACCATGTGCCACAACAGTTTACTAAATTGTATACTTATCAAGTACTTGGCCAAGTCACTTGAAAAGCAATATTCTTTCATGTCTTACTTACATAGCTGTGTGTCTTCTGCATGAGCCATGTCCTGACTCCTAGGCTCATGGCATCCCTGTAGCGCACAGTCTCTCCCACAGCATGCCCTGGCTCCAATGGACACAAAGCCCTGGAGCAGCAGCCAGAGTGGGACCACACCAGGCTTCAAACCATTCCCCTGTGCAGAAGCTGATATGGTGCACAAGGCACACAGCGCAGGGGGACATGGTACATACAGGACACAAGTCAGGGCAGGTATAGCCAGAGAAGCCAAAGAGTAAGTCAAAGCTACTTTTCAAATGGCATAGTTACAGCCATGCCAGGAAAGACGATGTCCATTTAGGGCTTGAACTCAGGATGCTGAGTGTAAGGCTGTTCCCAGGTGAACTCTGTCAGCCCTTTATCAGGAAAGTCAAGGAAAGCAAGACTATAACACCAGAACGCATGAGAAGACCTTTGTAATGGGGGTCATTAAGATCAACCTGAGAGTACATTCACAAATATCATGACAACATTGTGGATGCTAAGTGCTATCTAAAAAACACACTCCTGTCTAAGTGCTAGTATTAGGCAAGGTGCATCCTTGTCAAATACTGTTTGGTCCAGTAATTGAAAAGGATCATTAAACATTTACTGAAAGTCAAACTGGAAACACATGGATGAATGGAGTTGTACTTGAATAACCCATAGCTGCCACTGATACTACAAATTAAGTGGCAGCACATTACAGGTTCCCAGGAGAAGAGAAATGACCCCTACTCTGTGCCACTCCTCCCCACACAACAAAGGAAGGCCACAGTGGAGGGAACACTCATCCATATCTGACCAACCTCTGTGTTCCAGTCTCAGAGTGCTGACCATCAACCTGCAGCAAAGCACGGGTGTTGGCGCTTGCACTCCATTCATGAGATAAACCTACAGATTTACTGGGCATTAATATTTGATATGACAACAGATTTTATATCAAGTAGGCAGAGTTTGAATTATTTAATTGTTTTCCTAGAGTATTTTATTTTTATTTTTTAATGAGTGCTGACTTTGTGATCAGCGCTGGACAGCCACGAAGCAAACCTTAACTCCAATGTGTTCTTGGGCTAATAAAGTCCTTAATCACTTTAAGGAATTACAACACCCACAACATTCTGACCCTCAGCATGACGTTGTCTCAACACGGTCTTCAGGACTAACTAGGCCTTCACCAAAACTGGTCTTCTGGTAAAACAAGCCCTTAATCAGCCTTACACCCAGGACCAGAGTTGAATTCTGCAGACTGCCTTCTCCCTGTCCCTCTCCAACTCCTTCACTGCAGCAGACAGAACTTGTGTCAAGATTTGGTGTGGCACATTTAAGATGTGGAAGCAACACAAAGACAAAATTAAAATGTTTGTGATCCATTATGCAGAAGGAGCACATTCTACATGAAAATATTATTTACATGAATTTTCTATTCTAAAGCTTGATTTTGTATTCAAGGTTTAAGGTCTCCGTGGATGTGGAAAAACACTTTGAGACTCTGAGGCTTTGAAATGCTGAATTGCCTTGTATAAGATAAAATCGATATTTTGGAAAAAAAAAAAAAAGTAAAGTGGAAATTAATGTTCTTGTAATAGGTGAGTAGCTTTTACACAATTATTTCATGGTGATAGACTTGGTTTTGATGTAGCTTAATTAGCAGAATATAAATTATATATGTTTTTTTAAAGATGTGCATATGTATATTACAACATTTTTTTTTATTTCATTGTGGAGCAAACCATTTGATGTGGCTCTGCAAAAAGCTCTAATACACATCAAAAAGCAATCAACAAACTCTTTGAGTACATCAAGCAGGATAATTTAGATGGTTTTTAATCATGATTATGAAAATATAATTAGGTGGTTTCATGTTGGTTGGTGAGTGTGTAGGGAAAAGCGATTCTCCAAACAGAAAAATATGGATAACATTACCCAGGAGCCAGGAAACAACCACACACACATGCATACTCAAACCAAACAAAAAAAAATGCTGGCCTGCTTCTCTAGTAGATCAGCAGGTAACATGTTTAAATAGAATCCTATTTCCTTTAGGATGCTGGGAACACTCTTATTTAACACCCAGACTACATAGAAGTAGCTTTGGAAAAATGCCCCTTTTTAATGTGCTAGAAATCATTAGCCTATGATTTAATCAAATAAAATCCTCTTTTCAGAAGGTAGGCAACAAGCAAAAGATGCACTTTGGGTCTAATCAAACAAGACTTTTACTGAAGGAAATGGAGGTATTGCTGAGAGTGCTTTAACTCTACCTGGGCTTCAAGTACTGGAGCCAATGCTGTGAGCCTGTGTGCAGTCTTCAGATGAAGACAGTTCCAGATGCTTTTAACCACCTTAAACGTCCATTTGTTGTACAACCCTGAGAAAGACCAACAGAAGAACCCTTATTTCTGACAAACGCAGGTTACACCACTATCAATCATCTTGCCAATATACTAAATCATGAGCCTGATTCGGGAATTAGTTCTTTCTTTTTCTTTTTTTTTTTTTTTTTGCCATAGTGAAAACTGCTTGTTCTGTCATTTCCCTTTTTTCTCTCTCCTCGCTGGTCCTATCTCACAGAGCGCTTTATCTCTTGCTTCAAGGAAGTGATTATCACTGCAGTGATGACTGGAGATATCTCAATAATCTCCTCCAATCTCACAGGAGTCTCTGACAAATAATCTCTCTCCACTTCATACTAAAGGCTAGATTTGTTTTCAGTAACTTAGTGGAAGTGCATTTTATATAGTTTTAGGGATAAAATAATAACATCAGATTCTTTTTAAGCATTTTGATAACTTTGTGTTGTTGTGGGTTTTTTTGTTTTTTGTTTTTGTTTTTGTTTTCCAACGTGGATAAATAGTTTTGATAAAAGCCCTATAGAGTTTTGGTAGTGGAAGGGAAAAAAATAGCAAGCTGGGGAAAGATGTCCAAAAGTGTCAGCTAAACAAAAATGACCTGCGTGTTCTCAGAGGCAGAAGGAGAAGGAACATGTGCGGACAACAGACTCAGCACTTTTCCTCGGTGCGGTTTCCTGTCAGTAAAACAGCTGCAGGTTTGCATGCTTGTAGATGCGTTTGTGAGGGAAAGACGGTGAAAAAACAGAAGACACAGAGAAAGCCACCTGCTAGAGTAATAAGCAACAGTGCATTGTCATGGGGTGAAAACAAAAGATAGTTCTTCCTGGCTGAATAGCCTTGCTACAACTGCACTTTGCATGCATCCTCTAAACAAACAGGACCACTCCAAAGAAATTCTGGGTTCGCACTATCCTTTTCCCTTCTTAATGCAATGCAGCCAGCAAGACCAAGTTTTTGGCTAACTAGTTAGACCATGGGAAGAAAATATTCACTGGTATCAAAGCCTGGGCTGCGCAAAATAGATCCTCTTATCAAGAGTTAGAAGAACTATCGCTCTCTGCCGTGTGGCTGGGATCCATGCATTCCCACGTGCTGTCACAGGCAGCACTGCCTCCTTTCCTTTGGAAGACTGCTACTAACTCCAGCCCAATCCTGCTACTGTTGAAGCAAATGGGAGTTCTGCCATCGACTTCAAGGAGACCAGAAGTGGGCCCTCAGCTCACAAATCCTTTATAGTCTTTTCCAGATACTAAATAAAACTGCGCTTGGAAGTAATTTGGATGCCAGCAAGCTGGCCCAGTTTGCCATGAAATTCGAAGATGCCCAACAATGTGATATGTATTAGGATACAATTAAAGTATCTTCTTCACAGTGCAATGTGCAATTTCCTTTCCAATAAAAATATAAGCTTGCCGTATGTGCAAACAATTTTAGCATTTCTGTTTTTATGCCATCTTACTGACAAGAAACTCCCAGCTGTTATAATTTGTCTCATCCTTCTCTCCCTTGTAGAACCAGCCTTTGTTCCTTTTTGCAGTGCCAGGGACTTGCTGAGCTCCACCTGATGTGATTTGTCCAGGCATTAATAATGCATCTTCAAGATGCAAGATGCATGAATTCGTCCAGCAGCAGATCTGCCGGCAGACTGCCTTGTGCTGCTTCCCGAGATGGGGGGAGGCAGAAGGGCCACACGGCTGTGCACATACATGCACATAAAGGTCACAGGGCCGGGAAGCACGGGCTGTCCTGTTATTATTATATGGGGGTCACTGCATCGTCTCGTAGGGGTCAGGTTGGGGATTATGGCTATGACAGGAGCTGTTCCTACAGCTGCCCGCCACCCAACAGATCCCAGTGGAAAGACCTGGGATGCCACAGAAGGACGCTTGTGCCCCACTGCCATCCCTAAAAACAGGAAGAAAACAAGTCGACTCGTCCTCCAGACAATCCCCATCGCCCGCCTGCGAGCGTCGGACCTCATAGCCCGCAATGTCTTAAATATATATAGATAGATATACACGAAAAAAAAATTAAGAAATAATTCTTTTCCAAAAGCTCGTTTAATCGATAGGATCGCTCGCAGGGCCGCGGCTCGGCTCTGCTGACGTCGCCATGGCAACGGCTCTCGGCTCCCGGCTCCGCGGCCCTGGCCCCGGCCCTGACCTCGCTCCCGGTCCCGGCCCCGGCCCGGCCCCGCCGGTCTCCCGCACCGCCCGCCCCGCCGGACCTCGGCCGTGCAGACCTGCGAGCGGACCGAGCTGTGGCCCCTCGCCGCCAGTGCCCCCCGCGGCCCGGCGCAAGGAGCCAGGTGTGGAGCACCGGCTGTAATTATTTTTCTTAACATTTTCGTGGCTCCCGGGACCGGCAGTTGCTGCCGTTAATGATCTGCCAGGTTGCAGGCCCGAGGCGAAGCCCTGGGTCCTCAGCAGCTTTTGCTGGTCGTTTACCGCCCAGACCCGTGCGCCATGATGGTCATTATTGCCCAGGCCCTTTCCTAGAAGAAAGCACACCAGCAGGCAAAAGAAGAAGCTGTACAAAATATAGCTTTTCTGTGTATTCCTATACCCGGACACCTGTGCAGGGAGCAGCCTGCTGGAGGGTCATCACAGCTCAGAATTAATGCACTTAATACTGATACCCATGCTGACGTTCAGAAAAATACTTATGCTCAACAGCTTTTGCTGTGAGTTGCAGCCGATGCCCGTGCAGTCAGGGCAGGCAGAGCAATTTCAATTTCAATGCAGGTTGCAGTCAGCAGTGACCTCGGGTTAATGGTCTTCAGCCCAGTCTGCTGGAGAATTTCTTGTTAGAACTATGCACCCCTATCTTCGAAAGGCTTTTAGATGCTCCAGGAAAAATATAGAGCTTTTTTTCGCATTCATCTGGACATGCAGAGTTTCTCAAATATCACTACGCTGTGGTTTGTTGTATTTTTGTTTGTTTGTTTTATAAAGTTTAGCATTCCCCCACAATGCATTTGGGAAGAATAGAAAAAAAAAATATTAAGATGTGTCTAAGACCAGAGAAATATTGACAGATGGGTGTACAATGGGGGGACATGGAAAGAAAAAATCGATCTTGATCAGTTTCAAGAATTCAGAGAAGACAAATATTAAGTATAAACCTCTACACATTTAATCGGGCAATAATTTCACCTATTTTATCCACACTGAACTTTTTGGGATCCATTCTCATTTCACTGTGAATATGTCTGTATATTTCAATAGGTGTTTACTTTTTTATTATTTTTTTTAATTTAATTTTTTTTTTAATTCACGTGTATAGGAGAAACTTTTGTTCATAAATTTATATGAAAAAAGACAGTGAAATAAGTCCTCCTGTGAATTTTGTTTCCAGCAAGCTTCCAAACTGTATGCAGAAGTCATCCTGAAATCACTTTATATTTTTGAGAACTATCCACCCAGAGACCAGAAACAATAGACTGGGACTTGACTTACAAACTGAATAGTAAATTACAAAAACTGATAAACTACCCAGTCTGTAAGCAATACGTAGCCTGAAATATATTCACACGAACAAGGCGAGTAAGAATTTATACAGTGAACAAAATTAACAGAAATTAAAATGTGGTCGTTGATCAACCACCATCAGGAAAGAGAGCTAAATTCAACAGATCAGCTGTTTGCAACTAATAGTTTTCCTAGGTCTCATGATAGATGTGGGTAAATGTTGACTTTCTAATTATGACAACAGAACCAAAGAGAGTGTTGAGAAATCAAAATTAACTAATGCCTTTCCTGAATTAGAGTCAGAATCTATTAGTGCACATCTGCATCATGGCTGTGAAACATCCTGAGTTCAGAGATAAGCCTTCTTGCAATGTGTGGTTTATGAAAGAAGGTGAGATTTTTTCTTTTCCTTGATGTAGGAAAAATAAATTGCTCTTAGTTAATGGCTGAGTTCTGAGCAATTGAAAAAAAGGGTCTCATATGTACTGAAAGATGTCAGGCAGTCAAACTACCTGTGTCACATACTGAGCCTTGAAGCACATTGCTCCCATGAGCAGAACACTGAGGCAGCCGCCTATGTACTCCGAACTGCTGTGGGAAGGGAAACTTTCCACCAGCCAGGGAGGCAGTCACAATCTTACCTGACAGATCTGGTATGCCATTGAACTCAGTTTAGACTCAGAAGTCATCAGAGACAGTATCAACACCCCTTGCCCCCAGCACCAGCTTTTACTTTGCAGAGTATTTCTGTATATACCAAGAAGGGTTTCGTCCTTTCTCTGCACACGGACAGAAGTTTTGTAACTGGAAATCTAGATATTCTCTAAGAGCAAAATGCGGTTTGACAGCCCACCCTGTTCAACATGATTTTGTTGTTATTCTGAGAGGCTGGGAAGGAGACTTCAGTTTTCCTCATGATAATTCTGGCAATATCTCCTTTAAAAATCTCTAGTATGCTTTGAAAAAGGACTTCGGCTGTGAACGAAAGAGCGATGGAAAGTGCCTCGTGGTGTTCCCATGTCACATCTACAGCTATTTAGGAAAGGCTTTCTATGGGAAATTAAGAGATAATGTACTTTTCACGGTCTCAGATCTCAAAAATTTTGCATAAATCACTAAACTAAGAGCAACGTAACATGGATAGAGTTGAATATCTTAATCCTATGCAGGTTTTTTTTTTTTTTTAATGAAGTTTTCATAAAACTTCAGTAGCCCTCACTTACTGGCAGTTCATTTATACAGAATGGTTTGACAGTTGTCAAACTTTCCTTCCAAAAAGCAACTTCCATAATGATAATTGGATAAAGTTCTTCCTTTGTGAACACTTTTGACTTTAACAAATCAGCATTTTTCAGATCGGGGAGGAAATGTCAAACGTTTTCCAAGCACTGATCACATACATACAAATTGGAGTTCCAGCAACTGGAGACAAGATTCTCCCAGGATTCCCATTACTTACATCATGGGAGACCTCGGACCATCCTCACTGAGTCCTTTCTGGTCCACTCCAGGAGGCTTCCTAAAACTGCCAAGGGTTTGCCTCCCATAGTCTTCTGTGGTTATTGTGTCACTGAGCAATGGTCTCAGCTGTCCATTGTGATTCACAAAATGTTTCTCAGCCCCTTCTCATACTAAATTAATCCCATGCTTTCTTTCTTAGGAGGTATGATTAAAAATCCTCAACTAGTGACACTGCAGAATTTAGTCTTTGGGAGAGGTGAGTTCTACAGGCGGACTCATTGGAAGGCATTAGACAAGGACAGTCCCACAGCAGCCCCACAGAAACAGCCACAAGGCACTGACCTGGACCGACAGCTCCTTGTCCAAAGTATTAATGGGCAGTTTAAAGGCTGTCTGTGCCCCCTTCACTTGCATACTTCTGGAAGAGTTAAGACATAGCTGCAACTAAAATCAGGCATCTATAATGCTATTGTGGCAGCCCCAGCCTACACACTGTTGTTCAAGCGTAACCCCATGAAAGCCCAGACTTGAGGAGGCACAGCACCTCTCCTCCAGATGTTATGGTATCGATAGTCCCTGGAGCCACAGGCAGGGTAAGCAGTGATAAACTCAAAAACATCATGAGCCAGGCAGAACACCTGATTACAGCAGCCTGCACCAAATCCCGGTGGTAGCGAAGTCGATGCACTCAGGCAAGGTGATGCAGGTCACTGTTGCTGGGGAAGCGAGGGGAAGATAAGAAATGAGAAGAGAAGAGCAGCTGTGCTTGCTCTGTGGGCCCATCGGGCAGATAAACTGCATGCACGTGTGCGGCTGGAAGAGCCCGACTGGCCCTGGCTGAGGTGGTCCCTCACCATCCCTGAGGCAGCCTGGGTCATGGAGGAGTGTCTAACCAGTGAGGAGGCAGCTGGCCTTAGCAGGCAAAAAAAGCCAGAGCCTGAGGCAGCAGCAGTGGAGGATAGCTGGTTTGAGAGCTGTTTATGCAGAGACACCACCTCCGACCCTTCCCCACAGCTGAAAATGCTGCCTGTGTTTGTAGACATATGCGTATTTAGCAAGCTTGATATTTTATCATCAAAAGTTATGGAGCTTTAGTGTTTGCTTAACTGTACTCTTCTATAAATATTAATAGGCATGCTGCGTTCAGTTTCACAAAAAACAGTCTGTCCCAGCTTTGCAAAGTTCTAGTCATTTATTTTCCTAGGGTGAGTAATTTCTTTTGATAGGCAAGAATGTTCAGGTTTGCTTTCTAAACATTTATCAAAAATTGGGGATATTTGGGAGGCTTGCCCAGGTAAACCTTCAAGATCTCAAGAATTGTCAATTTTCAGTATTTTATAAACTCCTGAAAGTTTCCCATTTTTTTGTTGTTGTTTTTCTTTGCCTAGTAGCATAGCTCAATGTGGTATAGTACAGGATTTAGACCATTTTCTTGTAAATAGAATATCACACTACAATGTGTACAAAGAAAGCAATGGCAACAGCTTGTGCTATTTTGTACTTTATTCAGTTCTGCTATGTGCTGTGTAAGTTTTTAAATCAATTATTGGATGAAAAGAGTTAATTCCCCCTTTCTCCACTTACCTCTAATCTCTATTGCAGGTATCTACAGGTGTATTCCACTTAAAGACTGAGGATATCCTTCAGTTGGAGGTCTCAAAAAAGACTAGATTAGCACAGAAGTTAAACACTGACTAAGAGGTTAAAAGTGTTTCTGGCTATACAGAGAAATGAGCTTTAGCAATCCAGTGTAAGTTAGATTTTTATATCAACATCTTTAGCACTACCAGAATTATGCAGGAATTTTCGGATGACAACTCCAGACTTAGGCACTTGTAAGTAGCATCAGGTACCTGAACTTTTTTCTCTCTCTAACCCCAAAATACTTTTGAAACGGGCATAGGATACAACTTCATGTCTTTCACCATGAAGCTAACTTAGTAATTTCTTCCATGCTGAAGACCATTTGTTCCTAGACAAAACTTATCATCCCTGCAGTCACAACAGTATCACTGCCGTGCTTTGAACTGGTTCACTAGAATTAAGTCTCTACTTGAAAAAAAAAATAAAAGTTGTAAGCTGTTCTTTCCTACCAAAGCAAATTTATTGAATAACTGAGTCTTGGGTCCCTTCAATCATTAAGTTGCCTATGATCAAGTTATTCTTTATCCCAGAAATAATGTGAAGAGTGCAGGCAGCCTTTTCAGAAATGTGCACCTCATCCTCCTACTGACTGTAGCATCAGATCAGCAAGGCAGTCAAGCATGTGCTCACCTTTAGGTATCTACTTAGTCCCCTTAACTTGCTGCTTTCACAGCAGGTTAGAAAAGCTAAGCACATACTTGAAGATAGACATACACTTACCTTTTCCCCTTCTTTATTACAGCACTTGTAACCTGTAAAGAACTCTATCTGTAGCCAAATTCCTGTTGCTATTAATGCTGAAAAGAAGCACAAATATTTACATAAAATATTAATATGTTTGTCATATCTTATCTTTGGAATAATTACTTTAATTAAAGGAATTTATAAAAACTAACATGACGTCTGCATGCCTTAACGGAAACATTTGAGAATAATGGAATGTAGAGTGGCTGATTTATTAGTCTTAAAACATGTGCTTGGAACTATAAAGGTAAAACTTAAGTTGGGAAACAATTCATATAAATACTATGTTTTATAAATTAGACAGATGAGTTGTGTTTACACAAATATAGGGCATGTACAAGCTGATTACCGTTCAGTATATTGCTTATTTTTAAGTGCTGTAAAATATAAAAATAAATGTAAAATGTAACTTTACTGCTGCTTATTGGACATTTTAAAGTTGAACTGGCCTTTGATATGGACAGAATTAACATAGGAAACATTACAAAGATCTTTAATACTGTATATAGATACTAATATTTATTCTTTATACTGTATATTTTTATACCCTACTACAGCTGCTACTACAACTACTACCATGTCTCTGTACACATTGGATGAGTCGTACTCCAGTCTTTCCCTCCTCCCCTCCCTCCCTAGAAAACTCCTTAGTCTGTCTCCAGTACCTTGCAGTCAGGTGAGGTCTTCACTGACCTCTTCATAGCCATCTCTACCCTCCTTAACCTGTGAAAATCTTCAGGCACTGCTCCTATAACTATTGAAATCTTGTTTTCCTTTAGCTTCTCTGACTCCTTCTCTGTCATCTTATCTCTCATTTTTTAGTATATCATAGTACTATGTGATCACTGTTGACCGTGTTATCCTCAGTGTTAGCTTTGACTCCCTTCCAGCATCTATCAGTCATCTCACGTTTGGTAAGCATATTACAAACACATGAAAGGAACCGGCTTTGTCTTCCACACTGATAGAACAATGAGTACTGGTGCTATTAGAGATCCAGGTTAATGTCTACCTGAGGCTCAGTATGCATTTTACTTGTTGATTTGTTGAAAGAATTGGCAAAAGAATGGCAATGCATTGTTTACAGATGGTAATTTCATATAATCTATGACATTATCTTATCTAATGTGACTACATAGCAAAATAAACAGTGTCAAATCAAGACTTCTATGTAGAGAAGACTCATCTTTTAGACTAAAAGTTTGGAATACTAGCCAAAAGCATTAATAATTTAAAAACACTTCAAATACTGACAGAACAATTGTGCGAAATATGTGTGAGCTTGAAAGGAAGAGACTGCACAGAGGTTAAGTGGCATAAGAAAATCTTTCTCCTAGTTGTGATCTTTTTAGAAAATAAAGGTGCCTTTTTTTTCATTTGTGCTTACATGTATGTCAGTTATGTGTACAGCACACAGACTAGAAACATGTACATATTTATTTGTGTCTCCATCTGTTTGGAAAAGCACACAATTGCATTCTGAAGGAAATACAGTTATGTACTCTGAATAGAAATGCTTTTTTTGTAACGGGTTCCAAGTTAGTCAAGAATACTGCAAGTATCCAGTTTGTCCTGGATGCCATCTCCTGGCAGTTGGAAGAGAAGAAGGTTATCAGGAGTGGTCAGCATGGGTTCACCAAGGGGAGATCGTGCTGGAACAATGTGGTGGCCTTCTATGATGTCATTACTGGTTGGGTGAAAACCCTAACCCTAACCATAGGGGGAAAGCAGTGGATATAGCCTACCTTGATTTCAGCAATGGATTTGACACTGTCTCCCACAGTGTCCTTATAATAAAGTTAAGGAAGTACAGAATAGGTGAGAGGACGGTGAGGTGGGTTGAAAAGTGGCTGACTGGCAGAGCTCAGAGGGTTGTGATCGGTTGTGCTGAGTCCAGTTGGAGGCCTGTACTTAGCTGTGTTCCTCAGGGGTCGGTCCTGGAACTGGTCCTGTTCGACATCTTCATCAGTGACCTTGATGAAGGGATAGAGTCCACCCTCAGCAAGTTTGCTGATGGTACAAAGCTGGAAGGAATGTCTGACACGCTGGAAGGCTATGCTGCCATTCAGCAAGACCTGGACAGGCTGGAGAGTTGGACAGAGAGGATCTGGATGAGATTTAACAAGAGCAAGTGTGGAGTCTTGCACCTAGAGAGGAAAAACTGCATGCACCAGTGCACGTTGCGGGGTGACCTGCTGGAGAGGAGC
>VXAB01010301.1:0-117255 GCA_013399175.1 Odontophorus gujanensis | reverse complement strand
CTCGAGGTGAGGCCTCACCAGTTCCGAGTACAAGGGGAGGATTTCTTCCCTATTCCTGCTCACCACAGCACTCCACAACACACAACACCACAGACAAGCCAGGATGCCATTGGACTTCTTGGCCACCTGGGCACACTGCTGGCTCATATTCAGCCAACTGTCCCTCAGCACACCAAGGTCCCTTTCTGTCCCTTTCTTCCTCAAGCCTGTAGGTTGCTGTGATCGAAATGCAGGACCCTCTGCTACAGGGCTGCAGAGTTGAACCATATTCCTACTTCTTTTCATAGGTTGGGCCCTCCCTACTTCACATCCTGCTGATCAGAACTGAGGAGGTTTACGCAGACGGTGCACAGAATCAGGAAGCAGGACCCCTCTGGATTTTGATAGCAACTGAGATTCCTCACAGCTTGCCTTCTGGGGCATGTGGTAATAACAAGAAGTTTCTGAACCTGAAGCTGTGCAGTTGCATTAGCTCAGGATCAGCTTACAATAAAGAAATGCCCCACCTGGTTTGGAAAAAGGGCAGAATAGGCTCACCTCCATTTGCAAAATACCATGTTAGCACAGTCTCATGCTCTCTTGGCTTCAGCATTTGCAGCCACTTTCTTTCAAAAGCTATAACTTCTGTCTGCCTTTTGTGCAATTGCCTGGCAGCTGGAACTCTCTGGGAAATAGAAGTTTTCAGTTCTTTTCAGCCTAGAGTTTGAAAGTCTGTTAAGGGGACTGTCATTGAGAGATAAGAGGTAGCAGGGGAGACGACTACATCATACCTCATAGTGAAGTTAGCCATAGTGCACATGAGAAGTCAGGAGTAGTGAAATTAAATAGAGCAAAGGCAAACTACTGCTTTTGCATTGCATGTGGACAGGCACAGAGCGAAAGCCAGGGTTCAGAGCTTCCCATTCTCAGTGGGAATACTCATTACCTGTGCCACTCGAAACAGTCCTTTCTAGTCCCTCTGACTACATGAGCTGTGACTTCTGGGCTGCATAGTGACCCAGATGATGGAAAAACAAAAGCACTCTCATTCTCACCTAAATCCTCCTGATGAGAACCCCTTCTCTACATTGGTGTAGAGTCTGCTGAGACAGGTTGGGAGTCCCATTTCTGGGGCACAAAGTGAAGAGGCGCTTGACTCAAAATGTGCATCTAAGGTAGCTAAGGCCAGGAGTAGGAGCCCAGTACAGAAGCTGATGTACAAGGCATACCTGACAGCAGCTCTGATGAGGATGACAACTCCCCTGGTTGGAATTTCCTAATAGCTCCAATGGCAGTTCACTTAGTTTGCTGTGAACATACTGCACACATGTTTACATTCATTGAGTATAGATGGGCAGGTCTGCTCTGTCCATGATCCAGGCAACATGGATATTCTGGTCCAGGAGATAAGGCTTGTTAGCTCAGGTTCAGTGCTGAAGCTGTGTAGTCACATAGCTGTGGGATTGGTGCTGGTTCACCAGATGTGGCAAGAGCAGTAATACCTTTACTGCACTCATCTACGCTTGATAGCTTTCTAAGTGCTAGCTTTCCCCAGTCAGTGTGCAGGGAATTTGAGCTTTATCTACTTGTGCGTTTTGTCAGAACCTCACCCCAAGCTTGTGACCTAACTCAGGATTTTTTTCACTGCTGATCTCAAAAGCCAGATTGCACACTGTAAGCTCAATCTGCAAATTGTGGGGTCAGTGGAGAGGCAGTCTGTATGGACACACTCAAGAACTACTGAAGGCTAGTTGTTAGAACAAGCAAAATGAGTGCTGTGGCTTAGACTGACCTTTGCCCAGGTTATAATGGGCTATTTTAACAGCCATTTAACCAGTGTCCTGTGTCCTGAAAAGGCAGGCTGACTGATAACATGAAGTGAGAGGTCAGAGTATACCACTCTGAGTATGCTGCTCCTCCCAGGATTAGCAGTCTTTCCTCCAGTCACTCAGAGACATACAAGTACAGCTCTCTGCCACCATTCACTGCTCCCCTTCCTTCTGGTGGCCAGAGTGGCCCTGGGGACTTGCTCTGCTTTCTCTCCCTCGGGGCAACAAAACTGTATTCTAGGATGCTGTGAGGTGCTTCTTGGTCTTTCCTATGCACAGTGTGGTATTCTGTCTTGTGCTGAATGTACCAGTCTCATGGAAGCTCAGGCCGACAGACAGAACAAAATACCTGAATGGCATTGCTACGAAAACAGGGCAAGAAAACAACATCTCAAGGCTGCTCCTCAGCACATAGTCACCACCTCATTGCTGATACAGGTTGACTGCTTGGGTTCTGTGTCCTTGCTTCACTCCCGATGACAGTGCAACCCATTTCACTGCCAGACTGCCTGACTTTGTCCTCAAGAGAAAGAAGAATGCTCCTCCTGACAAGTAGCAGTAATAACAAGTAAGACCAACTGAGAGGTGGTTTAAAAAGCCATCCCTTACTACCTCTTGGCTAATAGTTTGTGCTTTCAGGCAGAGATTTACGCCTGAGTACATGTCTTTTTGATCGCAGCTCCGGGGGGGGGTCACAAAGCTCATCAGGTTAGATCCATAGGCAAACATCCAGTGTACATAGAGCTTTAGTTGTCTTACTCAGCACTGTGAATTTTGATTCAAAAGCTAAGCATCCCCTTCCAGGTAACTCTTAGCTGGCAGAACATCACTGAGGATGGCTATCAGACAAGCTCTTCTGACTTCTGCTGATCAGGGTTAAGATGTGGCTGTGCTCAGCCATCTCCAGAAGTTTGTCCCCTTTCTTACCTTCCTTTGAGTTAATTGTCCAATCAGTTTTGCAATTTAACTCTTTGTCTCCATCTTGACAGCTCTTTCCTTAAAGTGATCCACATTGAAAAAGAAAGGCTTTCGAAGCCGGCCTCTTCTGCACATGTCCTTGTTGTATCCCAGATAATCTACAAAGGGTGCACAGAGTGCAGCTCTAAAGGAAGGATGGGAAGCACTGCAAGGCAGCCTGCTGTAGCTTTCTGTTTCTGAGATTCATGATGTACTTTAACAGGTCAGCTATAGCCCCCATGGGGTCTCTTGGAAAGGAAGAGATAAAATGCAAAAATACCTCAATTGTACCCCTACTCTGCCTCTACTAGACTTCTCTAAGCAGGTTGTGTGGGAACAGATGGCAGAGGAATTGGCTCTGTCAGCTTTGTATGAGCTGGGAACTTCTTCATGCCAAGGGAATCCTCGAATGGAGAGATTCGGCACCTCTCCAGCTCTTCCAGAGAGGAAGATCATTCTTAAATCATTCTTAAATCATTCTTAAATCATTCTTAAATGATTTAAGAATCTGGCCCATTGTGTCTTCATTTCCTCTGTAAATCAGCACAAATACTGTAGATGATGGAGTGGCGAGAAGGCAGAAAACAAAATCTCAAAGAGGATCAAAATATGCCATTTTAGCTCTGTACGTATAAACATGCATAATATGACATTTTGTTTAGACAGTTATTTAGAAAGAAACTTACAATCTTTTTAATTAAAGTGAATGCAAAGGAATAGGCTGTAAATATGAATGCAGGAAGGTAGAAGTTGACAGCATGCAGCCTTCCAGACAATCTTTTTTTTTTTTTCAGTTATTATGGAGTATAATAAAATTTTTGTTTTCCTTTGCAATTTTTCCATAATGTTTATGTTTGTTTTAGGTAACAGATTAACTGTAGGTGAGTGTGGGTTTTTTTTCGTATATCATGTCATGTGTTGGAAGCCCTCATTATATAGCTACTATAGGAACAGTGAATAAAATTATAAAAGAGAGAGAGATGGCCATGTGGGAAGAGGAAACCTGAAATGTGAATGTGATACTGTCTGCACTCGTACTGCTGTTATCATTAAAACACTGCTGCTCCAAGTCTCATTACCTTACCCTACCTCTGCCATTCTTCTGCTGCCTACTTCACTTTTCCTCTGCTGCCTGTCCACCTCACTCATGAAATGCTAAACAAGTTTTGATATTTACCTGTTTACGATTAAATTGCAAAATGATCTGTTTAGTTCTGTTCTAAATTAAGGTCTGCATTAAATGTCATAGCATTTATCTTTCATAAAACGAGACAGCAAGGACACTAATTTCCCAGGCACTCAATCACTGCCCCGTGCCACTGGAGAGCAGCTTGGGGACGTGCATGCCCGCCGTTCACAGCTCGCTGACAGCACAGAGGCGGAATCATAAAAGTCAATTAATCATTAAAAGCTGTTACCAGCCTGTATTGAACTGCTCTGGCGCAAAATGTTAATCAGCTACGCATCGATACAATAAATTCCTGCAAATTGGAGCGGTCGATAGCACGAAGGCCTGGCAGATCGATGGGAGGGCACAAGACCCCTCCACCGGGCCCTGCCAACATGGCCGCTGGGCAGCCGCCATGCTCCTCCCTGTAGGCCCATCGCCATCATTGCCACGGCAACTGCGTGTCACCCCTGGCCCAGCTGACTGGGGCTGAGGTGGATGCCGATATATCACCCCTCTGATGGGGCTGTCAATAACACTTAGCAGGGGAGGGAGGCCGTCCCCGGCATGCTGGGGTGATTTAATCGCTGGAGGAGCCGTGTGCTGCTGCATATGTGCAGGGATAAGCAGGGCCAGGGGCAGCACGACCTGGGGACGGCCCAAGCGGCCGGTGCTGTGTGCCATTAACCTGGGCGCTGCTACCAGAGGAGCAACCCGTAGCTCTGTGGGTTAGGAATTCATTCTCTGTCAAGCGCAATATGTTACTCATGAATGGCTCTGGAGTTGTTTATTAATCCTCTGGGACTGTGATTTTCCCGTGGCCTCTGGTGCACTGCTGCTGGGTACCCAGAAAATGATGCATGTGCACCTGCGGTCCATGAACGCATGGGGTGAGGGGAGGGGCAGTTCTACTTAGGCACCTGCATAGGTCTTTTTCTCACATAACTGTCACTGCCTCGAGAGTGTGAGCAGTGCAAGTGAACCACCTCTGCAGAGAGAAACCTCAGGCCTTTGCTTTTCAAAGCCATCATACGCATTTTGGTGTTGGTTACATCCTTGCTATTCTCATCACTACCAGTGTGGGATAGGTGGCAGAGATGCCAGTGTGGAAATGAGTACAGTGGGAAGGAGTAGTTCCCCAACGGGAAAGACTGTATCCTCAGTGAGAAGGACTCAGTCCCCAGAGGCCCTCTCTGCAGTGTTGCCTCCTGATGATGTTTCTCCCCAGAGAGCAGAGACTGGTGCCTCCCACTCATAGAGCTGTCAAAGGCTCATCTGAGCCCAATTCATTTATCTCCTGTTAATGTTATTAAATCTGACCAGCAGTGAGGGGCAAATAGCATTTTTAGGATTGCAGGATATTAAGAAGCCTCTTTAGAGATGACAGGAATGTTGGATACTGTTACTCCAGGGAAGGATTGCATTCTACCAGTTTCGCTGTCATTTAACATAAAACATAAAGGTTAATGCTGAATAAAATAATACCCATGTTGATTATTACAATAGTCTCAAAGTATAACTTTTTCCCTGGACTGCAGTTATCTAATCCATGTGTTGTACATACACCGACAGTATTTTGTTCATTTCCACAGCGCTGATATGATAGTTCCATTAAGTTCGACACGGAGAAGCTATTGTGTGCATCCCTTGTACAATCATTCCATACTCTATGGAAAATAGAAAACATACGGATCCAAAGACATGCTAATTCCCAAGGATTGTACAATTTTAAAGATTAATAAAAAAGTCCATCTTATTATTATCTGAGCTATAGAAAACATCAAAATAAATTAGGAATCCTACTGCAAAGAAATCCCCTATTCAACACATTGAGGCAGGATGATGTTATGAGTGCTCAGACAAAGGTAATACAGTGCCTCTACTTAATTGCCCTGACACCTTGCTCAGTTCCTCCAGCTATACTCTGAGAGCTAAAAAAAACCCCTCTCATTGTTATTAATTGTATTCCTTTTTAAATGTAATGTCATATCGCTGCGGGCTGAGCTAATGAAACATACCCATATTACCAAAATAGGCATATTTCTTTTTGTACAACACACTCTATCAAAACTGTCTGCTAAAGACATTGTGTTAAAGACCTTTCATAGAGCAATATAAAGAATATCTCAGCTACTCCAACATTTCTATTACATGATTATTAAAATGCCCAGGAGGACTAAACAATATAGTGTGGAACCAGTTATCATATAAGACTTTAGAAATATTGTTAATTCCTGCCGCTGATTTATGTTAATACTAATGCTAGATTACATGCTGTGGCTACTAAACAGCTACTGCATATCAATTCACACAAAGACAGACTCTCTCCACTCTATGGGAGCTGCACTCTTCTGTTATAATGAGAATTTGAATTATTTATCTCTCTTTATCCTACAGTAGTTCACTTGACCACAATCACTTTTTCCCTGTTTCTACTGCACATCAATGCATGTAAACATGACACTATAAAAGCCACTGTCTTTACATATTTCAGCCACTTTAAATCACATGAAGTCGGTCAGAAGATAGAAGTAAAAGAACCGTGCAGTGCTGAGGAGTAGAAGAGTATGAGAATGCACACACCTACACACCCCAAGTTGTCTCCAGTATATTTTAAATACAGGTCCAGTTCACATCGTTAGCTGAGCACTACAGAAAACTCGCTGATAGCTCCTGCTGATGGCAGTTTCTCTCAGGTACATGCAGTCTTTTAGAGCTCTGCATGGATGTGAACAGCTCCTCCACAGCGTCTCCTACCCAGCTACTTCTGGATGGGACTCCAAGTAAAAACAGAATCATGGGCAATATCAACTAAAGGTCTACTTTGAATATTCATGTATGAAGACTATGTCCATTTCCATCCTATTCCTAACCCAGGGCAGGGATATGACCAAAGTTCCGCTACATCTGCTGGGTTATAGGGTGGTCTATGGCATATCCGTGGAAGTATTTTTAACTTGTCAGTAACACTAGTTCTGCAATCATTAGTGCTGGCTTTATGCATTCTTTGTTAGAACACAATTTGTCCGCTTCATATGGGGCACATGTTTCAGTTGAATTCCCCATGTGATATTTGCATATTACAGCCCCACTGCCTGCTGTCTCAGTTTGCACTTTGGCCTTGTCTCCTCAGGAACACAGGAACCCAGCCCCAGTGAATTAGTTCTGAGGGCCCTTGTAAAGACCTCCTCAGAGAGGATTTGTTTATCTGTTTTTAAAGTTAAGAAGCTCACTCTACATCTGTGATACTATTTCAACAGTAGGATACCAATGTACTTCATTGCTTCATCCATGCCCCTGCAAGCAGTGTTGAAAAGTAGGATGTTTGTCATGGTAATGGTCATACAAGTAAGAAAGCATGCAGGTTCCTAATGCATTCTGCTCTGTGACCTGGGCTCCAAGCAGAGTTAGGACACCATTTGCAACCACACATGTTGCTTGCCATAAGGAGTTACTGGCTGCCAATCCACCCGATGGCAGGATTACTATGGACCAAAGACAGGTTGGTAAGGAACACAATGGTAACAGAGGAGTATCATGTAAATATAGGGCAATCAGCTATGGAAAAAGAGAGAAAACATCATTTGCAGAAATCTGAGCTGCATCTTAGCTGGTGAGGACGATTACTAGCCTCACTCTCAGGAAATGCTGAGAAGGAGCTTGTAAATATTATTTGGAAGCTGATAGTCCAAATTACATTTTCTAAACCATCTGAGGTACTCATGATGAAAATCAGAAAGCCTTCTTGTAAGGTAACCTCTGTTGTCTGGAAGACACTTGCGCTGTGCTTTCTGTAGGTTATTAGTTGCACAAAGCTTGGACTCTATCAGAGCCATTAGAGAACCTAGCACTCCATTTTCTCTAGTCACCTTGTAACCTACTAGTTAGATGCTTGTTGAAAGGCATATTTTTCTGTTGTGCTTTTAGCTGTTACTGCTCATTGCATTGTTTCACTGCAATTGCCACCAGCTAAGACACATTATGTAAAGTTCTTCCACAGCTCTTACTCATCCAACATTCTCTAAGTATCTCAGTTTTCCTTGACAGCTAAACTCATCAGGGTTGAAAGAACCATCATGCCATCTACCATCCATTTTATCTTAGTGACTCTTCACTGCCAGTTTCAGCCTCCATCCACTGCACTTCAGTTTTCACTGGGCAAACTGTGGAATGGCAATAGATTTATTTTTTCATTTGTTGTTTTAGTTTGCTAAGAGCAATATGGTGGAGTTTATCTGTCAGGTTTGTGACCACATTCTGTATAATGTCAGCAAGTGCAAGGGGAAGTAGATGGGAAAAGTCTGGAAGGGAAGACCAAGGTGGAGATACATGCTGTGAAATGACAGTTCTTTGCCTTTCAGAACAAAAAGAGTCAAACTGTAGTGGATGTTCAGCCCCCCTATTCTGTGCAGAGACAATAGTTACTGCTGGAGATGCTGTGGTGCTGTGTGCTTGTTGCCGTGAAAGTAATAAACCCTCATTGCATGTAAGACTTTATCCCAGAGACTTTCTTTAGCATGTCCTCATCCTTGCTGACTTCACCTCCCCTGCATCTGCAATAAGCAGTCATCACTAGATTATTACTCTAGGAAGGCAATGGGAGAAAAAGTGCTGAAGAGAGAAGAGAGTGAAGCTTTGTTGTGAGAAATGACCAGTGAAAACAAAAAGAGAAGAGAAGGGAAGGGAAGGCAAGGGAAGGGAAGGCAAGGGAAGGGAAGGGGAAAGGCACTGAATACCTCTGGTCTGAGGAGATGATCACACTGAACAGTGACACTGGTCCATCACACCTGGCCAATAAAAACTCTTCACTCAACCAAGAATCCTATCCCACACTCTTCATTGCTATTACTGGTATGGTGCCTCAGAAGTGGGCACTCAAAATTCCGATTAGTTGCAATAACTAATCAAGAAGATTAGTTATACCCTAAAGATGGTATTTTACTTCAGAAAAACAGAAGGTCATACTTTCTGTGGTATAAATTAGCCTAACTCCAAAGCCTTCAATGTTGCTGTATTAATTTCTATCATCTAATTTACTGGCTTTGGTTACACTGATTACAATAGCAAACCATTTTTCTTCATTGGAGTAGAAGACTAGAGACAGACTTTAACCATCATCATGCCAGTATAAATTTGAAGTAATACTACTGAGTCTGATGGAGTTACACCACATTTGCAAAGAAAGATATGAGGTGAGAATTGCATCATAAAGCAAGATGACATTTAGCATCTATCAGAGTCAATTTGCCTTGTAATATTTAAAACCACTGATATTTTAGTTAGATAAGAAAATGCACTCTCAAAGTTCAATTTAACAAAGTCTAATTTCAAAAACTAAAGCCCAGTTCTCCTAATCCAAGTGACTTTAGATACATATGGGAATATCAAAACATGATTGCCCTGAAACTCAATCTTCTTCTTTTTAATTAAAGGAAGAATCCTATCTTAGTCACCTGAGAATCTCAAAGATACTCTAACTATCTGACACTCAGAAGAACTTTTAACAGATACATGACGAGGACAAGAGACAAAAGCTACCGTTGACTGTAAAGTAAATTTAAAATAAACCAAAGATGCTCTAATAATTCAGAAAAAAAAAGCTAATCAATCTTGATCTTCAAATCCTTCCTTCAAGACAAAAACAAACCTACTACAGGAATTAATTCAAGTCATAACTAGACCTTCAACAGATGCATATCAGCACAGATCCACTGATTTCAATGGGGCTCCCTCAGTACAGGTGAGATGAAAATCTAACTCTCAGTTGCTTTGCAATTTTTCCCACTTATCAACAAAAGAAATACTGTTTTTAAGCTAGTATCTGTCTTAAGCCCTCATCACTCCTAAGACATAGCCTGTTCTTGCTTTTGCAACAGATGTATTTTAACAATTTATGAGTCACACAAATCTTTAAGAAATCACTTTTTTTTTTTTTTTTAAATCAAGTTTTGCAGCCTTGATAAAGTAAATGTAGTTTACTACACATGAAATCACTTCCTCCTGGCTTTGAACTGAAAACTGGACAATGCTAAAGGATTAATCTTGTTCTGAGACAATTTCTGTACTGCATGGCCACATAAACAGCAAGCTAAGCAAGGTGTCATGGTGACGTGGAGCTCAAAATGAGCTGCTGAGTGCCTGGAGGGTTAGGAGCTACCCAAGGCCATCCAAGTAACACCAAATTTGTCACCAAATATGAACACATGCAATCTGCTATGCAATCTGACATACTATACTAGACCAAACCTTCAAGAGCAATTCTCCAGCCTGGATTACAGACCAGAAGCAAGCAGGAAGAGCAGACAAATGGTGGAGCTCTGATATGCTATGCCAAACCAATTAAGCAGTCAGGCCCATTGGTACAAACTCTCTGGAAAGAAAACAGCTTTGTGCCCTGCCTGAGTACAGCATGGAGAGAACTAGGAAGGCACTGGGGCTGAAAGGAGATCCCAGCCAACTAGCAAATTGCAGTGCACTGGCTGTGCTGATTTCTGTCCCCTTGGTGTCCTTGGTTTTATGGCTGCAGAGGTCCCCAAAGCACTTCCTAATTGCTTTCTACTAAATGCTATGAAAATTAAACCTGCACAGCTTTTCTCTTGATAATTAAGCTTTCAAAACTTGGGCATCTAAAAATACAGTTCTGTTTTGTACTGAATTCTTTTCTGCTTGTAAGTGTGCTTTTTGGTCATAGTGGTTGAAGAAGGCTGGAATGCCACTTATCTATTAACCGTCAGGCTGCCATTACAAACATTAAATGGCTACCTGACTACTTCAATAAACAAAAAGCACCAGCAAATATTTAATGCTACACAATAATTAGAAAAGTCTGGAATTGTCTCTCATTCGTTAACCTTAATCATATCAACCTGTTCATATACGTTAGCGTATCAAATGCCAAAAGCCTGCTGGGAGCCCATCCCTTTGCCAGCTGGTACGTGCTGTGTTTTACCAAGGCGCCTTTTTGTATGGGAAGCAGTGAAACAACCTCAGCGGTTTGACAAAAAACATGGAAACCATCAAACACATCTGAAAGTTTCTGAGAACAATATGTACTGTGTATTCATTTATTTTCCCACGTTAGGGAGATAGGCAAGAGAATGTAGCCCATGAAAATCATGTTCATTGTGGGTAACATTAATGGAGCATTGTATTATGTCACTGCAGAGAAAGCCCACATACTTCCAGTTTTCACCTGGAATAGCAGCTAACTGTTACTGAATGCACATAGAGTGACAAGGAATTTTATTACCAAATGTTCATCACTTCCTGAACAGGTTATGTGTTTTGCTCTACAGTGGTTTTAGGGTTTATTTATTTTTTCCAGAGAAAATGGAAATAAACAGAGATATGTTGAGGAAAATTTTTTTCTCTGGAAGAGTGATCAGGCACTGGAACGGCCTGCCTAGGGAGGTGGTTGAGGCACCATCCCTAGCGCTGTTCAAGAAGCGTTTAGAAGAGGTGCTAAGGGATTTGGTTTAGTAGCTTAGTGGGTAGGGATGGTGATAGGAGGATGGGTGGACTAGATGATCTTGTAGGTCCTTTCCAACCTAATGTATCTATGAATCTATGTACCTGTATCCTAGTGGAGGATTGGATCATTAAGAAAGGTGCTCAAAGTGGTGCCCATGGATGATCTCTGCAGACTTTGCTGGGAGAGAAGGGAAAGCGACATTGTCATTGCCTGACTTCATGCACATGCTCAAGTCCACGTGGGTGCAGCCAGTCACCCTGCTCCATGACTCCCTGTCTCTCACATATGACATGATTATTTTGTGACTAAAGATGAATTAAATCCGGTATCAGAAACATTCCCGTAAAATGTGACATGGCAGAAGCAGAATGCCCACAATATCACAGCTACATTTTACTCTTTGCAACTTAGGTGGAATTTAAAGACATGAGCTAGTTTTTACTCACTCTCACCCTTCTGATTTTGCCTTGTTCACTGACCACTTCTCGACCAGTGTGCCAGCATTGATTTCACTTCTCTTGAAACCCAGGTAGGTGAAGTGAGGTGTCTCATAGAACTGAATTCTGTACTATATAACATTGTCTTTTCATAATCAGTCTCACACATTGTCTCACACTCACAATTAAGAACAATATGGAATTTAATTAAGATAGGATAATAAAAAGGGTGTAAATGTCACCATGAACTCTAAGTGAATACACCCCTCCCCCCCCCACACACACCCCTCACCCAGTAAATGTTCTGGGAGATGGAAGGAAAGCCAATTGCTAGTACTCAGGCCTCAGTCACCCACCTGTGATTTCAGTACCCGACCCCAAGTACTAGAGTACAGGAAGGGGAGAAGAGTGACTGCCAGGCACTTGGGACCCAAGGGCTGCAGATCTTTACAGAGTAATGCCATAGTGGTCACCACGATGAGCACAGACACAACCTTTATATCTCACAGTCTACTTCACTGTGTCCATCTTGTCAGTCTAACCCATCTGTGTCTATGTCCACAGTGTACCCTGCAGTCTCAAAGTACCCTCAGGCATTGTTTCAGAACCCCAAAGAGTATGAATGTAAGTAGCATCACAAGTATGTTTTATACATCAAAACAAAAAGAGCGTTACAAAAAAAAAAAAGTATTGGAGAACCGAAAGGAAAGAAATAACTGACTGCAGCCAATGTTTCCGTTAGGGGAAAACACTCACTTGCTAAGATCTAGATATATCTTAGTTACAAAATCCATGTACAAAGGTAGACATCTGACATGAAGCTAAAGTATTTCCATCTCCTGGCTCCTCATGCCTCCCCCCTCTCCCCAAGGAGCCAGTGCAGCTCTGGCAGCTCATGCTGGCTGAGAAATGGGCTTCTACTCCTTAGGCTCCATTCCTGTGTGCACGTCTTCTCATTCTCACTTCTTCCATTCTGTTTCTCTCCAAGGCTGAGAAATCTGCTTATTGGGAAAAAAAAATAAATAAAAGAAGTGGGGAAGATCATTAGCAATTTGTTTAGAACATGAACGTCGGCATAGTCACTTATGTCTAAGTGACTGAAAAATATATGAGTCTTCTGACTTTCAGCAAGAGATCCAGTGTTCTAACATCAGAATAAACAATATAATTACTGTGTGTATGAAGACATATTGGTCTCTGTATAATGAGATATTCAAATCTGCTCTACTTGAATCAGATCACAGAGATATATTAAACACACATGGCAAAAGAATTCAGTGTAAGGGTAACCATGTGTTCTGCCAAGTCTTTCTATGCATGAATGGGCTGCCAGGGCACCATAGGCTACAGACAAAGTACAGGAGAACTGTGTTCAGAGGTAAGGAAATGAGGTTGCTAAGGTATTTCCTCTCCGTTCCCTCTAACATGCGAGTGTCTCCCATTTCTCTTCCTCTTTCACAGGCTGGTGCACCTCAAAAGCAATTCCACTAGAATTTACTGTAACATTACTGTATCATGGTTTCTTGGTACGCTTTAGTATTGGGTATTTATAGCACCTGGGAGTGAGCTAGCTGCTTGAGACGGGTAGCAACTGCAAAGGCTTTTCTCAGTTTGGGTTGCAGAATTGTTTTCACAAGTTCATGGTATTGTGGAAAACATGCCTTCTTCTGAAGGATGGCTGCAGTTATTTTCAAGCCAGTCTGCTTGAACTCCCTGGCTGTGCATGAACCTGATAGGTGCTGAGGGCTGATTGACATCTCGGGGACACATGGCATGGGCCCCTTGCTGCGCCTGAGATCATGTATTGCTACACACCATCAGTAGCAACCATTGTCAAAGCATAAGATGTCGAGTTTTTTGGCAGTGTTATTTCAACATCCAGATACTATGAAAAACACAGGAAGATGAAAACAGTAGCTGCTTTGCTTACATGTAGAATTGTCTAAGCGTGGATACCATAGCAGATTGAGTTACGCCCAGCTGCCAAAACAGACGTGGAGAACATTTCTGTGGGTCAGAAGAAAAGTCGCAGCGGCAAAGCGTGCCGTTCCGCGGGTGGCTGAGCTGCTGCAGGGACCTCGGTGTGACGGATCGGAAAAGCACGAATGGATTGAGGCCACGATTTCAAACTTTATCAGTCACGAGCGGGCGTGCGGTTATGTGGGCAAGTTTCTCTGCTGCGAGTGCTGACAGGGATTTTAAAGGGGATTTTGTATTGCTTTTTGTTCCTGGGGTACGTGTGACAGATATGCTGTATTAACCACTCACTGCGCACAGCTGCCCACATGCTGGTGGGTGTGGGCATTTGCAGATGATGCTTCTCCTTTCCATGGGTGACAAGTCAAAATGTTGGGGTGTTGGGAGCAAGCTTTGAAGGCAGCTGGAACCCATTCCTTGCTCCTTTCTTGGCCATGGCTACATTTATCAGAGCACTTCTCAGTCTGAGGATGGCTATTTGCACAGAAAATAGGTTCTGGACTGAAAACAACCACTTCTGAGTCTGCCAGAGATACAAAGTTGAGAAGAGATTTATCAGGAGATGCTTGGCTGTTTTTAGGAAGTGAGAACTCACTATTTCAAAGCAGAACAGAGAGCGAGACCTATCTGTCTTTTCAGTAAACCATACCTGCCAGAAATAAAGGTGTCAAAGCGATGTGGTTACCATACCCAACGTCCTAGGGCTTCAGTGTTAGCTAGGGAAGAGGAGATGGGGAGGAAAAGATTTAATGGGAGTTGCATAAGCACAACAACTCTTTGAACAAAGCTCAGGTTTTGTACTGTATTTCACTTAGAGATGAACTGTAAAGTTTATTTTTGCAGAATCAGTGAGGTAATGCTGCAGTTTTTGAAAAAACAAACTGTGGATGGCTCTTTTAATTCATACAACTCGTTCAAGTCTATGTGATGTTTCAAATACTGAGCTAGGACTTAGATATCCAGCTTTGTTTTTAACTCCCGTTTAACAGTTCACGCATTAAAGGCTAGAATACTGCAAGAACCTTTTTTCAATGCACTATTCTAATAGTGAGATCAACCATGGGTAACATGTAATACTGAGGTCAACTCTGTACTACAGCTTCAGTGGAAGGAAGACCTACACCATGAGTTAGTCTGAAAGTTCCCAGTTCTGGCTTTTTAAAATGGAAATGTAGTAACATTCAGTAGAGAAGCCAACACAGTGGTAGATTACTTCTTTTCAGAGCACGAGGTTGCCTCTTACTTTCACCAAAGGATGTGGAAAATCAAAAAAGAGATGGATAAGCAGATAGTTAGGTTGGATAGATACACTGACTTCATCAGACAATGTTTGTCTGCCTAAAAACTGCCTTTCATCATTATGAGAGTCAGTTCATATCCTCACCCTGTGGAAGCGGTTAGCTTTTAATTCATTCAAGAGATGCTATCAAAGAAGAAGGAGGCATTTTTTACAATCCCCAAATCAAAATAATACCGCTAAACAATACATAATTCATAACTCTTCAGAATTCTGAATGTGGTCAGAAATAAATAGCAGTGCAGGCATTTAAGAGATATTCTTGTTGAAAAATGTAATTAATTGGTGTTATCCACAAATTATTTCTTTGAGGGGGGGAGCCTGCATTGCTTTAATTACAAGTAATTGTTCTCAAAATCATGCAGCTCATAAATTGTGCAGGCTAGACAGTGATTATGCATCAATACACTAATCTATCACCTTCATTATTTTAGTCATCTGGGTGTGATCATCAAACTTTGGAGTGTAACCCAGACACCAAACCAGACATAGCTCATGCTTCCATTCTTTCCAAGTCAGGTTGCTTTAAAAGAAAAATTCTGCATTGGTGATGCAAATTTCAAAGCTTTTGTGTAAAATGGAGACAGTAAATTAAATTAAATTCCCCTTTGTGTGTTATTAGGCAGTGACAAGGAAAAGGATGTTCCTGTGACTACATGCTGGCATGGGGGACTCAGAACCCCCTTGATATTTCTGAATTCTGTCAGAGGCTGTCTTTGTGGACTGGGAGGGGGTTTCACTTTTTGTGCTTTGTTCAGACTGCCTAGCAAGCATACTGGGAGTTGGCTGCTGGAGATCTAGAGCTCCTTGCTCTATGTCAGACACTAGAGTGGAGATAATGCTGATGCCACACACTCTCAGGTACTTGCCATCAGGGAAAGAGAGCGACCGAACCTCCTTCCAGCTCAGTGACGTGGGGAGCCTTAAACTGTCAGTGTATGTGCAGCTTTGAACTTCATCTATTTAAAAGAAAAAATAGCTAACTAATCACAATTTATTATTATTGTTATTGCTGTTATCATTACTAGATGAAAATAGAGCTGAGTTTGTTACTACCCGAGACAATGCTTATCCCAGTCTGTACCTGAAGTACCTCACAAATGCTTGTATAAATCAAAGTTAAGCAGAGGATTAAATGCTGTCCTGGATAAAGATGGCTTAAGTACATGTTTCCTGAAGCAGGGCATAAGCTGGCACTTTACTACTGCCTCTGCAGTACTGCTTTTTCTACCTCATTAAAATGAGAGGATGCTTGCATAAATTCCTCATATTGACACACAAGACTATCCCTGTCTCCCTGAGAATTTGGAGATTTCTTTCCTTCTCCCCCAAATTAATAAGTGCTGTCACCTGCATCGCTAAACACCAATTCACTGCTTACCGCTAACAAGACCTCCACGTAACGCAGCGAACAGTAGTACTTCAAAAATAGAGCTCTCCTGTTCCCAGCATGTCTGACAAGAATACATTAGAGGCACCTGTCCCTGGCACCAATATTTTGTTTTCTCTTTTATGTGAAAAGGAAGAAATCTAAGGTACTGAAGTTTTCCTTGAAAGTAAGGTAAATGTGAACTCAGTAACCTCTCTTCCCATTCTGTACCCTCGCTTTCAATGCTCCCTGGCTGTAAGGAGATTTCTAAAAGTAAACAGACATCAGAAAGATGTCAGTTTGGGTGCAAAAATAAAATGAACTTTTTTTTGTAGTAATTTTCATTTTAAAACAATCCGGTAGTAGAAAACATTTAAGTTACATTTGGAATTACAAGACTGCCTCTGTGCTTATCAATTCAAAGATGTAAATACATCATATATCAATAATACTAAAACAAATCCATCATATCTGTTATCTGGGCCAAGACTAATAACAGTGGTACAACAGAAACTTAAGATCAGTAAAATCTAGATATTCCCCACCTCAAAGGATGTAAGAGAGCAAAACACATTCAAATGTATTGCAAGAATATTTCTATAGCTTGTGAGATGGGCTCCTTAGGTCATTAACTTTAGACATTTGTCCTGTACATACTAATATCTGAGGCAGATTCTTTGCATTCCTGCAGTGTGGATGTTCCCTCCCTGGAGGTGTTCAAGGCCAGGTTGGATAGGCCTTAGAGCAACTTGGTCTAGTGGTAAGTGTCCTTGCAATGGGAGTTGGAACTAGAAGGTCTTTTTTCCAACCAAACCACACTGTGATTCCATGATTCTGTCATCAACAGAGTGAGATAATTATTTTGAAGACTCAGTTATCTGGCCAAATGTAGATGCCAGCCTTGGAAGATAATGAAACTCCTAAAAATGTCCATTTCTCTGTACTGACTTCAAAAGGATCCTGAAACTATCTCAGATAGAAGCATCTACTTTCCATTGGATGAGTTCCAGGATTCTGGGTGCTCAGTTGCATCCTCAGACGTCAAAAATCCACTCAGCTTCTCCTGCTGGATCTAACTTCATCCATTTGCATTCATTTTATGTCTTCTATAAGAAAACAACTGATTTGTGATTCTGCCCCTATGACAATGATAGTTTAAGATGACAAAGTTTGTTTTTTTTTGCCTCAAATGTCTCTTCTGTTTAGGGCTGCTTGCAATTTTTTTTCAGTTTTCTCCAGCATTTGAGGAGCAGATTTGAATAATCTTAGAAATGGATTTAATGCTAGATCTGACTCAGTGCAGCCCCCACTAAAAACATCTGAAAGATGTCTGTTGACCAGCAAGGAGACAGTATTGAGTCTCATAAGCGTGCTACTACAAAACCAGCCAAGACAGCACTGTAATTCAGTAATAGTAGTTTAATTTCAATCAAATCCATTGACAGCAGTTG
Source organism: Odontophorus gujanensis (assembly GCA_013399175.1). Lineage (NCBI taxonomy): Eukaryota > Metazoa > Chordata > Aves > Galliformes > Odontophoridae > Odontophorus > Odontophorus gujanensis. The sequence continues at coordinate 99,320 of VXAB01010301.1, read as the reverse complement.
AGAATGCAGATGTAAAATTGTTTCATTTCTTATTCGCCTGAGAAATTAAACATTTTATAGGAAAGAAGGGAATATCCAAACAGCACATTTGTATTTTTTCCCACATTTTTTTGGTGTTGCTGTCATGTGAAGAAACAGAAAACATTGCCTCATGTTCTCTATGGTTTATATGGGATTTAGAGTAGGATCTTTTGTCTTGTTCGGTGTCTGCTCTCAGCCCAGCCCTGCTTTCATATGAAAGCAGACCCTTTATAAAAAATAAAACAGCAAAATAAATGGAGTAACAGAACTTTCTGAAAAGTGTGTTTATGACTTGCTGCAACTGCTTACTCAGATTTGATTCGATCTCTTTATACATGTTTCTACTCAACTTTTTAGTAGGATTTCAATGTACGTGGCTTTCATGCACCTGGCAGTCCTAAGACGCTGCACAAACCGTGCAGAAGTAGAGGAGATAAATCTTTATAAGGTAAAAGGAGAGAGAGAGACCCCAGTCTGAAGTTTCCTTCTTGTCTGTTTTCTTAAGAATCTAAATGCTGTTTGAAAAAGTTGTGCTTTTAAATGAGCAGTTCACTTTATAAATAATGTTGTATCCATTTTCTTTTACGAAGTTAGTCATCTTTTGACTATTCCATCTGCTTCTAGATCATGTAGTAATAAGAAATAAAGGCATTTTATGGATCTGATTTTCCAAACACTTACCTCACTGTACTCCAGAAGTAACTCCCCTGCAGTCATTAGGTCTGATTTCTCTCATACTTCATTCTTGCCTGGCTCCCAAAAAACTGGGGTGTGGGGAGTGCAGGAGGACCTGGGCTGGGCAGATCTTTCGTCCTTCTCATTCTCGATCTGCTTTTAGCTCTGTCTGCCCTACCAGTTTAGGGTAATTATGGTGGCCCTGGAGAGTGACTGGGACACAAGAACCACTCACAGTTGTCCATCGTTCCTCTCCCAGATCACCGAGATGTCCTCCAGAAGACAGTCTGGAAAAAATGTTCCAGCAAGCAACAGTGATACTGATTTGACACAGGCCAGTCGCACAGGTGAGAAGGATGTATGGGTTGGCCTGTGCCCCTGCAATGTCTCTCCACAGCCTCGTGCAGCTTTGCCATCCTCTGGGGTCACACTGTTGGGAAATGGGATCAAGTAAGAGCACCCCCAAACCTTAGAGAGGCCCTTTTTAACTTATGTAAACGTTCTGCAGTTACATTAAGTCTCGTTGTGAAGACATAAACTCCACACTTTGAAACTGGGACTATTTTGGTTCATCATCTTTTGTGTTCACAGTTGTTAAAGAGAGCAGTTTGAGCCTTCACAAAAATGTTAGTTTGCTGGGGAAAGAAAAAAAAAAAGAGCTGCAGTGAAGTGACACTTTGATTATAATTAAAAACTTTTCAGTTGATTTAACAGTTCACTTTAGGCATTTTTGGGGCTGTGGAAATAGCAGTGCTTTTAAGTTAATGAACATTGTATGATTGCTAATGAAATCCACATACACACATATGTATACATATGCAGTCTTTATGCTATATCCATCTACATACATATATGCTACTTTTAGGTTTACTTAAAAAGAAATCAAAAGGGAGGGAAAGCACATTTTTCAAATGTGGCTCTAATTGCCTTTTGTCTGTATTCTACAGATCATTGCTGTTTACAAACCTTGCTTGGGATGGCTCTGCAGTGATAGAGAGGTAACATACCTTCATTGTTTATAAAATGACAGCTCCTAATGGACCATATTAGCTTTAACACAAACTATTAAATCCTTTTCATTAAATTATTCTGTGCTCTGTTTTGGAATCTTGTTAGCTCTGGGAAGTAGGTGCAAACTCCTAAGGAAACATGAGCACACATTGAGACTATTATAGATAATGTTTATTAAATAAGCCTCTGAGGATGTTTTTCTTGGGTTGCTCTCAAGCATTTTGAAGGAGTCATGTTCCATGTTTGAGGTCCCATGTTTCTTCCTCTTAAACTATGAGCAGCTGTAGCACATGACCTACTTCTGTAGAACCCTGTAATGATTTCCTTCCTTCAGTGGCTTCAGGAGTCCCTCTTCTGCCCTGTGAAAAAAGGGACAAATATTTTAATCCAAGCAAAATGCTAAAGCAGGTTTTGTTGGTTTCAGGGAAGAAACTCAATACAGCTACATCACTGAGTGTAGGCCTCAAATTGGAACCATCTGGTCTGCAGAAGCACCATGAGATCTTTGGGGAAGGCATGGATATTTTTGCCTTGGGCTGTAACGCATACACCTGCAAAAAGGGTAGACATGTTGGCAGACAAGCCGGACTCATACAGGAATACAAGCCTACTCTCACAGCACCGCGGCAGCGCCGGAGCTTGGAAATTACACTGACATGTTTAATAAACGCAATCGCTGTGCTGCACGCTCTCTGGGTAGCAAATGTTCAGCTATGCTCTCACATACATTAATTCAGGCAGGAGCCATGCCAGGACCCACATCTTTTAGCCCCCTCGCACAGACAGCCCCTTTGAAGGCAAAATGAGGACAAGGGAAGAAGACAGCAAGCACAGAAATGAGCATTACATCTTAAGGCTGCTTTTTGCAAGAGGAAGCCTTATGTGATATTCATGTGAACTGGATTAGACTGAGGAGAGATTCTTGTTGGTAAATATTACAGGTCTTTGGGAATGTGTAAAGCTAAAAGAAGGCATTGTGATCTAAAACTGTCCATCCACCTTCATGGGAGGCTCATAACACATGAGGACAGGGTGTAAATGGACAGTGAAGCCCCACTCCGGCTCTGAAACTGTCAGGAAGAGGCGGCATCCTAGCCCAGCCAGAAAATGCAAATGCACATCACAGAAGCAGAAGGACATGCATCCTCTGCCTGGCAAGCTGCTGAACAATTAGGAGTGCAGGTTTTCACGGGCCTCTGCACGATGCCTGGGTTTCTGTCTGCAGCCTGGTGGGTGGCAGTGTGAAAGATCAGAGCATGACATTTCCACATTCGTGATCTGTAGCTGCATGCACTGATTTGCACCTGCAAATTTGTGCCCTGGTTCTACAGGTGCTCTTCAGGCGTAGATCCCAGTGGTCCCTCAGGACTCAAAGGCTAAGGCCCATGTAGTTAGACAATTCTGTGCTGTTATCTTTTGAGAAAAGTAGTGTACATAGCATCCTCAGCAGAATTTTGGGTGTTAATAAGTGTTGCTGCTCACACCATGAGGCAGACAAGTCACAGGAGAGCAATTTTTTCTCAGCCTCCTCCCTCCCCATATAAAATGTGCTGCATAAGTCCTCCCACTGGGAAAGTTTACATCCAGAATCGTAGAATGGTTTGGGTTGGAAGGGACCTTTTAAGATTATCCAGTTCCAACCCCCTGCTATAGACAGGGGGGTTCGAATCCACCTCCCTCTAGACCAGGTTGATCACAGCCCCATCCAGCCTGGCTTTGAACGCTTCTGTGGGGGGCATCCACAACCCCACTGGGCAACCTGTTCCAGTGTCTCACCATCCTCACAGGAAAGAATTTCTTCCTGTTATCTAGTCTAAATCTACCCTCTTCCAGTTTAAAGCCATTCCTGTCGCTACCTGCCCTTTACAAAAAGTTCCTCCTTAGCTTTCCTGTAGTTCCCCTTCAGGTACTGGAAGGCCGCCTTAAGGTCTCCTTGGAGCCTTCTATTCTCCAGGCTGAAGAGTCCCAACTCTTTCAGCCTCTTGATGTAGGGGAGTTGTTCCACTCCTCTGATCATCTTTGTGGCCCTTGTCTGGAACTGCTCTAACAGCTCCATGTCCTTCTTGTGTTGGGGGGCCCAGAACAGGACACAGCACTCAAGGTGGGGGCTCACAAGAGCAGAGTAGAGGGGCAGAATCACCTCCCTTGACCTGCTGGTCATGTTTCTCTTCAAGCAACCCAGGATCCAATTGGCCTTCTGTGCTGCAAGCACACGTTGCCAGCTCATGTTGAATCTTTCACTAAATGACACTCCCAAATCCTCCTCAGGGCTGCTCCCAACCCATTCTCTGCCCAACCTGTATATGTGCTTGGGAGAATCCCCATCTGCATCTTCCCATACCCCCCGAGGAAGTCCAAGGAGAATATTTGGACCCATCACTGCATTCAGAGTGCTCTGCATTGCTAATACCTGAAGCCATGGACGTGGGCTATCCCAGCAGTGAGTGGGAGAATAGAATGTGCAGTATCAGCACAGACTGAGACCAGAATATATTTTTTATCTGAGATCTATTGAGATATTATAGAGATTTTGTGGACAGTGGAAATAAATGTAATAAGAATAAAAATTCAAGCTACGCGAAGGGTAACTTAGTACCCATCTCAGTCCTGTCTGATTTTGGAAAGAAAATCTGATGTTGTGTACTGACATGTAAAATGAATGTGATACAGTATGCATTTCTGGAGGCAAACTTCCTCCTGCAATCATATCTGAGGTCTTTTGCTTTGTCCCCTTCACCTTGCAGAACACCTCACTGCTGCCCCAGCAGCTGGGATAGTGTTGCCAGTACACAGCTCTAAAAGTCACCAGCACTGCTTCAGCAGCAAGATGGGAGTTAATGAGGCTCAACACACTTCCTAGCAAACTTTATAGGGGAAACCCCTCGAGTGAGAGCAGGAAATCCATCCTGTAAGCATTACAATGTGGTCTCAGTTCCTCAACTAGAAACCGAAGAAAATACTGATATTCTTCATAATATCTTACACAAAATGTGGAGGGTTCCCCAGCTAAATTTCCTTTCAGTTCAGAATAGAAATTTTTCATTTCAGTGCTGTTTCGATTTTTGAAATACTTGATTATATACTTCAAGAATATTGAAAATTTCCTGAAGCCAAATTCTGCTGCCTCTATTTGCTGTGTGTGCGCGAAAGCAATCCCACTGACGCTAGGAGTAAAGAATCATGAAGAAGGCTGGAAATAATCATCCCATTCCTGAAAGCCTTCTGAAAGATGGGGAGAAGCAGATGGACCCACGTTTCAACAAGTGCATTTTGACAAAGACTTGAACTGCCTTGTGATGTCCGCCAGAAAACAGGAGGCAGTCTGCAGCCTTTCTGAACGCTGAAATCCTCCCCACCACAACACACTTGCTGGGAACAACATCAGAAAAGGAAATCTTTGCAAGGGAAAAGCAAACGCAGCTGCGAACCTGGGAGGCCAGGTGAAAGGATATGTGAGCACATAAAGAGAAAAACACTTTTCCTGAGCAAGTTTTCCAGAGCCCTGGTTCACTCCACTCCCTCTTACCCCATCCTGGGATAGCAGTCCCACCAGCATGCTTTGCCATGTGCACCAAGCCTGCGTTGCAGTGGCAAGCTGCAGCTCTTCTCCCATATGTGTCTTCTCCCCACCCCACAGCCATCAATGCAAGCATGCTGTAGGGCTGGGGGAAGGAGGAAGAGGAAGGGTTTCATGCACAGGTCTCATCCCCATGCAGTCAGGATACATCCAAACCCATGGGCCAGGCAGTGCACTGGGGCTCTGTGGTTTAGATGCAGTCTAATCGCCGCAGGAGGAAGCACACATCTGCAGTTTGCAGGAATAGAGGTTTTTATGAGACGCTGTTCCCTTACCATCAGTAAAGGCAATAGAGAGCTCTTTCTCCTCCGGAGCTTTGGGCCGAGGAGTTCATGCAGCCTCCTTCGAGATTGACAGGGTTCCAGCTATTGATTTTCCTGACTTGCTCTTCAGTTAATATTTACCATAAACATCTTGATGAGAAAATTCAAAAGTGAAACGACATTTTCAAAACAGCAGAAGCTGGGGAGATAACAAACCAGACACAACTTTAAACAAGATATTTTAAAAAGCGTTAAGCCTTCCTTCCTTCTTTTTTAATTAGTGGTAAAAAGAAAATATGAATAGGAAAAAAAAGAAAAAGCAACAAAACAACAGAAGGGTGATTCGCTGCTTTTATTATTGAGTTCATTACTGTGATTATTTTGGGAGAGAAGACATTTTTCTCTTACTTCATGAGCCAGAAATGAACTCTTTGGAGGCTGATTTAAAAAGATCTTAAAACAACGTGGGAGAGATGGCTTTGGTAGAAAACTCCACCTGGTTCAGCTACATCCAGGTTCCCTATTCCCCAGAGCAGGTCGAGTTCCTCTCCCCGCTGGGGTCATGGTGCTTCCCTGGAAATGGCAGCAAAAGCATCCCCCTGCCCCAATCCCTGCCTGGGGAGAGCAGCTGACAACTTCACCGTCAGCGAGGGCTGAGCATGAAAGAAAACACACAGCCGACGGAAAAACGCAGCACACACAGCAGGGAATAATATTTCATTTGTGTGGCGGCCGCCCTACGCTGGCAGAGTAAATAGAGCAGGTTACACTACCGTGAATATGGCACTGTTTATAAATACGAGCCCCGCTGCCCAGGGACGTGCGTGGGGAGTGCTGGGCACACGCGAGGTCACCGCACCGCCTTTTATGATTTACATAAATCACGGCAGGCCCATGAAGCAAAGCATTCAGCCTCCCTCTGCCAGCCTGGAAACAGGTAGGAACTGTTAATGGGCCCACCATGTCTCTTAAAACACATCGAGGTGTGTGTGTGCATCCACCCCAGACATCTCACTTCTCCCAGAGGAGCAGAAAAGAAGCCAGAAAGTGGGTGCTGGTGAAACTGGGGAGCTAAACTTGGCTTTAGCCTTTTCCTCCACAGGAGAAAACATCCTGCCAAAGGCGGCGGTGGTGGTGGCGGTGATGGAGATGGAGAAAACACTATGTTGTCGCAACCTTCTGGGCTAGTCCTGTGATTTCCCAAGTGTGTTGAAAATTCTGATTTCTTGCCAGAGGAATCAATACCGTGTGATGAAACAGAAGCCCCTTGGTGAGTGGGCTTGCACCTGAGTGCCTGTGGTTTGGGGCTGGAGAGGAAGGCAAAGCAGGGACGGATGTAGGTGAACAAACCTCTGCCAATTTTTTTTTCTGTCTCCTTGGATGCTCCACGTCCCATCTGGATCATACTAGAACAACAACAAGCCCAAAGCCACAGCTTAGGGACATGAGTGGCAGAGACCATTTCCTTTTTGTTGCTTCTTAACATCCCTGTATCGCTGTAGGGTTGTCCTATTTTTGGAGGACAGAAGCCTCGAATCAATTTGCCCAGCTCCTGAGACAGATGATGGCGTCAGGGTGGGCGCCTGAAACACTGAGGATCTGGCTTGCAATCTTTAACTCTGCCCAAATTTTAGCTTAATAACATGTAATTATGTAAAATAATTGTAAAAAATGACAATTACACATGAATCGTGTATAATTATGCAAAAGAAATGTAACAAATATAAAAGCAGCACAAAATCCTTATGATGCATTGATGGTATATGGACATGTACTATTCATTACTCTTAAATGCAAGTTGATTTAGAAATATTACTTTGACCATAAATCAACTGTGTGCTGTGTGATTCCTGTTGATCTACAGCTGTGACACTTTCTCAGAGAAGAACAGATGTAAATATCACAGAAAATTGGGAAGTGTTCTGGGAAATGTTTTTCACTGAAAAATGTGGTTTTGTCAAATTCAAAGCCTTAGGGAGGAGAGGGGATTTTTTTTTTTAATGAATATGCCATATTCACACACAATTGAAAAATGTTTTTTAAATGATCAAAATATTCTCTTTCTGTACTTTGAAAAGAAAAGATGTAATTTTTAGGCTGGAAGTAAGCTTATGTTTTGAAATCTAAGTAAATTTACACTAAAAATGTCAAAAACAAAAACACTTAAGTCAAAACACTTCAAAGCTTACCAAAGACAAACTTTTCAGAACGAAGTTCTTTCAGATCCAAATTTTGTATTTTATTCTTTACTCATTCTTTTTCCCCCAAGATTTCCAGTTTTGGGGCCAAGCCAAGTTAGAAAAAGTTTTTACAATTTTGCAAAGAGAACTCTGTAGGAGCTGAAAATTGTTCCATTCCATTTCTGCTAATCTGTAGAAGCATATTTCCGGTGGACTAGACCAATCCATTAAAAACTCTGGCATCTTCTCCAGAGAAGCTATACCAAGCCAGAAGGGAGAAGGCGTAGCTCAGATCACCTCTGCTCTGCTGCCTCAGCCTCAGTTTGGACATCAGGAACAGGTATTTCCCAAAAGACAAAGGAGAGGTGCCCTGGCGTTGGTGACGTCACATCAAGAAGGCATGGCAGTGGGGTCCCTCCATTGCAAAGGGTGATTTTCATCTCCTGATCCAGTCAAGGTCTTGGCTTGGAGAAAGTCCAGACCCCTTCTTAATCGAAGTGAAGCCTTGACTGAAAACCAAAAGATTTGTGGTGTTTTTGTTGGTGGTGGTGGTGGTTGTTTTGTTTGTTTGTTTGTTTGTTTTAATACTGCCTTCTCCTGATAGTGATTTCTTTTCAGGGACAATTAATGCTAATCATCGATCTGACAAATTTAGTAGCAGTTTCAGTTGTAGGTAGCATCAAGTTAAAGAAAATTTCAATGGCAGGGTGGCCTTTATTTCATGCTTTCTTCTCAAGACGAGTTTTGTTTGAAATAATATGCCCCATGTTTGTGTGACTCTGATCTCACAGTCTCACCTACGCAGGAAGGACATCCCATGCAGCCATTATCCTGATGGAAACTAGGTGGTTCCAGCAGGAAGCTGAGGTCACGAAGCAAGGGCTGGGACTTTCTCTGCATGCCAGGCTCAACAGGGGGGTGGACTTCTGGCACTCTGCATCTTTCCCTCTTCTTTCTTCATGAAAAAAATTAGTTGCAGGACTTGCTTCCCTCCTCTAAAGGGAAGAGCTTCCCGAGCTTCCTTCCTTAAGGCTTGGGTTTTATATTACCAGGTAAATTTCCTTTCAGCTTTATTTGCATGGAGCGAGAGTGACATTCTGTGGCCGTTCAGATTTATGGCAGCTAGCTCGTGCTGCCTTTTCTCCCTCCCATGGATACCTCGGGGTATAAACCATTCTACGACAACCTCTTGTATTGTTTGAGGCATCTATTACGCTTTGTGAGAAATGAAACCAAAGGAATTCTCACATGCATTTATGTGGCGTAAAATCCTCAGGGACTGCTTTGCCATGAATCCCCAACAAATTCAGATGGCTATGTACAGATTATTATTTTATGAGAGCAATGCCGATTGTAATGTAAGTAACTGGGAGCAAGGGAAGCATAAAATGCAGCCTTTGGGCTCCATGCTATCTGGTTCAGCCTATCGCACTTGGAAGGGATGAGGAGGCCATGTTCCAAAACCCCATAAAAATCACACAGAGAGTTGTTTAAAACAAAGCAGTGGGCTTTCTAGGCACTTATGCACTCAGACAACCCAACAACTCTACTAAATTGAACACATTTAGTTGTAAACATAATATTACACGTGACAGTTTCCAGCGTTAAAACATCAGACAGTCCATACTGAGGAGAGAAGGAACACCAAAGCAAAGCGTGGGTCACAAGTACCCACAAAAGGGCCAATGTGTGGGGGAAAAGAAGCCACCCCTCCTCTTCAGCATTTGTCAGTGATCCAGAGTCAAAATCCAGCTCAGACACACGTGGCACCGAAAGCAACCTGCGCAGTTTAAGCAGCGGAGAGCAGGCACTGGAGTTTATGTTGTTCCTCTGTTTATTAAAAACGGATGGGAGCACTTGACAGAAAAATCAAACTTCTGGTCATGCCTCATTAATCTCTGTTGTATCTGTCAGATATGTGTGTCTAGAGTTTCAACGAGGCTCTAGAATCGAGATTGCTGCTGAGCTCTGTAGTTTTCTCTCGCTTGGAGGAGAAACGCTACCAGTCACCACCGGCCCATGGGTTGGGGTGTTTCTGCGGGAAAGCCCTTTCCAAGCCCTTTCCCGCAGGCCTCATCCTGTCCCAGCCTGCAGGCCCGGTGTAGGGGCAGTGAGCACCTTCCCCTCATCACAGCCTGGGTTAGGGTCGCATCACAGTGATGGGTGCTCCTTCATCCCGCTCCTGCAGGCCCAGCTGCTGCAGGCAGTGGAACTACTCCAGTGTAAAACCAGCATAAGTGACGGGTTCAGCAGGCCTCGAGTGGGCCCAGCAGGAGGGAGGAGAAAAAGGTATGAAACAATTAGCTGCAGATGGTATAGGAATCTCTTTTTCTGGAAATACAGATTTTGCCTGGAGATCTCCCTATATATACTGGATTTGTCAAAGCCATTAATGACTTGAACATTTGGAGGGGGCATGGCCCACTGCAGGGCCAGATGCAGCTGTGATGGGGAGGATGGAGGGTGTGTGTCAGTCCCAAATGTGTCCATCTCACCAACGTGTCATTCTTGCAGCCCACAGCTGAGGGAGGAGTGGAGCTCACCTCTTACCTCCCCTTGTGCCTGGCAGAAAGCAGAGCTCAGCAAGTACAGCAAGTGCAGCCCTGCATTGCAGCACAACACCTCACAAGACCACTCTCCCAACCAGTTGTATGGTTTGACCCATGAAGAAACTATTAGATCTTAACCCACAAAGTGGACCCGTCTGCTTGCTCATCTGCCTGATACGTGATGGACTTTTCTAATCCCAAGAGCAAATTCCCATTGCCATCATGTGAGCTACTAATACGTAGAATATGTCTCCAGTGGTGTTTTAGGAGTGTGGATTACTGGGCCACATGATCTGCTCATTCTTGCAGATGTGTGAGCAGCTACATTAGCTGATATCACTCAGTTATTGCTCAGAGAAGCCTGTGCATCTATATATATTTGTTGCATATCTGAAGCTTCTCTGTATTTAACACCTTATTAGTGTTGTTTTTTTTTTCCAATAAAGCGTAAGTGATGTAGGAGCTATTTTTCCACAGTCACATCAGTCCTTAATCCTAGATCCTTTAAGCTATTCAAGTACTTATACACATATATATATATACCCATGTGGAAGCATTTCAGACATCTCAGTGGGTTGGATTACCAGCTTCCACAGAAGTCTGTTCCCAGTTCCAGTTTCCCAGCTGTTGCTGAAGTTGTTCCTTTGGGATTTAGATACTGAGGTGACAAGTATCAAAGGTGGACAATAGCTGGATGACCTGTAGAAGATAAAGATGGGTGTTTGAACGCCATGGGATGCAGGATCAATCTTAACTGAGTGACAGTTGAGGAAAAGGCCATGTACATCTCCTGGCCACCAATAGATTCGGAGTAAATTTCCAGGCAGTAAGTGCAGACAGGGCTATGACATCTCTTGTGCTGGTTGATTCACAAGGCACAGGGAAAATCTTCATTTAAGCCAAGATTTTTGGGACCTGAGCTGTAGTAGTGTCCCTCTCAACCACAGGTCATCATGGACACAGCTGGGAAAAGAGGGGACTTTAGCAAGGGGACTGGACTAGATGACCTCCAGAGAACCCTTCCAACCCTCATGATTCTGCGATTCTGTGACTCTCATATCTATCTGATAGAAAGACAAGTCTGTTTGACTGAAATAGGTTGAGGGTGGGTTTAATGGATAGCAATGACGAAGCTGTAATCTATCCTACAGAAAATGACCACTGACTTCATGGTTTCATTTCTGCTCTCTATTACTGTTTTTTATGTATTTATTTAATTTAAACGCATTTGGTGCTTGAATAAAGTAAAATACTGTTTTCAAGTGTGTAATACAACAATAAGTTATCAGTTAGTGGAAAGTAAGTGCAAATGTTTTTATGCTTAGTAAACAGTGTGGATGAAGACACTCTCTGCTTTGAACTGCAAAACCAGAAAGTACTACAAAATGTTTTGTTATACCAGACATTGTGTCACTGAATAAAAGAATCTTTTGTGAACAGAATGCTAAAAAACCCAGTGATATTACATTCAGTTACTGAAAATGCAACCTTTCTCCCTACATCTCTGCTTCTACCATTAGCCATACAAAGCTCTTCTTCTTACCACAGAAAATATCAACTGCAGGTCTCCAGTTAACTCATGTGTGAAATGTGCTTGATACCAAATGAATGGACAATCATAAAAACAGCTTTCTTTTTTTCCTGGAAATACAAACCAGTGGTGATACATATTGCTTCTGTTTTCAGCCAAAGACTATAGTACCAGATGGCTAACACAACTGTAAGAGCTAACTGCATCTGGATTAAAACAAAAAAGGATGGTGTGAGCTAATCTTTAAAAAATGCCAGATAACTTTTATCTCCTTAAATCATATTAGTGCTGAGCATATTTCTTGCTTGCACCATCCTAGGACTGCTCAAACATGCCTTAGACAAGTTCATTAAACATCATTAAACTGAACAAAAGGCAAGTAACCACTTGTGCTAAGTCAAAGGTCAGCTTTTGGGATATAATCCAAGATCCATGGAAAGCAATGGAAGATGTCTCACTGATTTCTATGGTCTTTGAACTAGAAGCCTAGTAGTCATTTCTCCTTGTCTGCATCCATTACGGCTTCAGACAAAACTTACAGTGGTTAAGGAAAAGAACAGAGAAGATGACTTATTGCTTTCTATGGAATGACTGGGTTTCCCATGCTTAGCTGTGTTTTTTCATAAAAGTAGAGATGTTTGGGCAACAATGTTTGGCTAGCTGTGTAATCTGAATACTGAACAGACAGAGAAGAAATACAGCTTTTCACTGTATATGATTATCAGACACCCAAAACAATTAATCAAAGAGAGGTCCTGGGCTTAGCCACAGATGCTTGCATTGCATCATTCAGGTATCAGTTCAAATTAGTTTTAATTCAGTATCTTTGAGAATCAGCTACAAATGAAATGCCTGCACTGGGATGAGCTGTTGGCAGCATTCTGAGTTTGTGAACTGCATGAACAAAATCCGTGGGCAACGAACTAGGTACAGACTTCTGGAAGACACTGTTACTCCACAACTGTAAACAGACGGCCCAATGATACTCTGAGTGCTAGCTGTAGGCTGGTTTTGCTTGTCTTCCCCCTTCCACTTATTTCCTGTAATGGCAGCAGTGCAGCTTAAAAATGCCTCGATTTCCCTCCATAATATTTGTCACAATGTCTCAGACACTCTATGGGAAAAATCTCACAACTACTCATCTCTTAATAAAGCTTTGTAATGTTAACATGTCACAACAATTCTAGTATTTTTGATTCAGGAATATTGACAAAATTGCGTGAATCACACAATCAGGGTGGAAGAAAGAATGGCCTTGCACTCATTTACACTACTTCTTGAATGTTGGTGGGTTTCTTTGTGTGATCTTCCTCCACCAAACAAAAAGTGACTCCAAAATGCTGGCAAGGGAGAGTAGTGCAGTAGTGAAAGACTTAGTTTGAGTCTGTTTTCTCTGGTGTTTCTCAGAGTAGGGCTCAATGGTTTGAGAACTACAGTATCAAGTCACAGCCTGGATGAAGCAGACACTGCTTCATTTGAGAGTAGGCTCCTAAAAAGCACTGTGGGGGACAGCTTTAACTTTTCTCATTGATCAATGGATATTATAGCAGTGAGAAAATGGGACCTGACCCTCCTAAGCCTTCACAATCATCTACTCCTGGAAACACATCGTACAGCACTTTGGGTCAGAAGGGCCATCTGAACTGGCCCTCTCCTCCTCTACCAGCAGCCTGGAGATCCAACAAAGGAACTGGTAGACCGCCTTCCACAGAGGGAAGTACTGTCATTGCCTAAGAACATCTGGCCCCAGTATGATGTCTTATATTTGCATCTGGAGCACACATTGTGCTGCAAGATGAGGTGCTGCACCAACAAACCACAAAAGATAAAGCTAGAGACATCAGTGGGAACATGGACATTGATAAGGAAATGCAGAGAAAGTGAGCCAACATTGTTTAACATCATGGTCAGGAGCTTTGGTGCACCTGTTGCCTGATTGCTGCCATGTGTGTTGCAGGCATCGTGGCACCTTCAAAGGAGGGAATGACGTAAGATTACATATATCTGATGGGAATTCCTCCCACGTGGAAGCTTAAGAAAAAGGCTGAGAGTACTTATTTGGAAGTGTGATAGGTGGGCAGGAACTGTGTTTTCATGAGGCAATTAGATGCAAGAGTCAAATAATGGCAGGGGGAAGTACGAATAGACAGAGAACATCCAAGAAAATGGAAGGAAGCAGTTTGCATCAGCTGCGATCACAGAATGAATACAGGCACCAAGGTGGGAACTTGAAAAGAGAATAAAAAAAGATAATCCAGCTGCAAACTAAAGAGGTTTTTGTATTTGTATTTGTTTTTCCAGGTAGCAATCAAAGAAGACTTGAGTGGCACTCAGCTTTCCATGATTTGGCTGTCATGCTTGCATGAGTATTATCCAAGCTTCCTTTCCCTTCTCAAACTTGGAACACACCCTCAGAAATCCCTCAGGAGTCCCTGGAATTAAAACCCTAGAGGGATGTACTTGTTATTAAAGATTTCAGGGTCAGTGGTCTCTAAGCATGACTGTTAGTCAACAGTGGAATCTGTTATGTACATTTTCTAGATTTTGAGAGATCTTGACTTGGACTTACTAGGCCTCAAGTTGCCCCCAAGTCTTTACACGTCTGAGTTATACACATGCATAGCCAGAACAACACGCAGATTTGATGAAAAGGTATTGTACAGACTTCAATCCCATGTATGGAGAAGTGTGAATACATTTTTACGTGTCTCTTTGGGCACATATTTTTAGACAAAGAAACTGACAGATAGGAAGATAAAAATAATCATCCCACATATTGAGTGTTTAGAATATTCTAATGTCAGTGAAGTTGTCTGCATTTCCATACAAACATTTTTTTGTTTGCTGATTCATAACTTTTTCATTTCTTTCCCAAAAACACTGGTTTGCTTGTTTCTAGAGTCTCTGAACAAGCATAGTATAACTGCCTTTCATGTTCAGTATCTGCCACTGACTTTTCTTTCAGACACAAAGTTTCCTAGACACCAAAACAAAGCATTCTGCACATGCTTAAGAGCTCAGCTTTCATATGTCACAAGCTAGGCAGTTAACTCCCACATATTTCTGTGTTCTGCTAATCCAGAAGAGAACTACACTTGTCTAGGACCAAAGGGACTCGTAATTTGTGATTCCTTTCTTTTCCGTGGGAGTTATTAATTGATCAGACTATATATATATTCAGCCATAGCATACAAAAAACAAAACAAAACAAACAAACAAACAAAAAACAACAACATACAAGGGGCCAGAAAAAAAGAACAATGAAGGAGGAGTCTCATTCTGTCACCAGTGACAACAGGAATCCCTCAGGCAGGTAGAGCAGCCATTACTTCTGTCTTCTGCCCTGCCCCTGCACTTCATCCTCATTGTATGATACTTAACAGTCCCTGGGTTACTGTGACAAAACCTTGACTACACCTTCAATTCTGACTTGGAAAAAGTGGATCAGAATGCACATGTAACAGATAAGATATCCTAACTGCAAAAGCAATTAAAAATTCAGTATATGCAGTATAATCCCATTAATATATTGTCCCTAAAACCTTAACTTCAGTATTTCCTGCTGTTATTTTAACCATACACTTTTAGCCTTATATTAAAAGTCTTCTGCATAATGCCCAGGATGGGCTCAGCAAGAACAGAACAGGAACTAAAATATGGATTTCTAGGTTTAGTAGCTCTGACCTCTGTTGTCCAACACTACACATGCTGGTCAGGGGAGATGCACTCCATTCCAGCAAGTGTTATACTAATATTTTTGTCAGTTGTCTGCTGTAACTACTCACAGTCTTTCTTTCAGAGCATAAAAGGAAGATCAGTAAGCCTGAATGATGGTGGATTTAACTGTTCCTGGACTGAAACTGAAATAATAACACCGTTTTTGAGCATTAAGACACATACACATCTGCAGAGGATGGGAGTGAGGTAAAGAAAATATATGCAGCATGGGTGTTACGGAGAGAAAAACAGTGTCTGCTTTGCTGGTTAGTATTTGGTGCCCTCTTCTGCACTCATGCATATTTTTAAAGTTCTTTGCAACTAGAGAGGAGCATGTGTCTGTCGTTCACTTGTATGCAGTTGTGCTTTGCTGTTAGGGGCAAGGGGTCATCCTAGCAGATGTCAGCCATCATAGGGATGGCAAAAGTAGAATCTCTTTTAGGTGAGAGGAATGAATTTGTTAATACTGTTGAGATGAAGAGGCTGTGAATAGAAATTAAAAAATATTTAACCGAGATTTCATTTATGACATCTAAATTATTATATTAATACAAGTAAATTATATTTTGATTGTGACTGAATAAGAAACATACCATGTATATATGGTATATAATCAGTTTAATCACACGCTGAATCCAGGACAATCTCATCCCAACATGTTGTGAAATTACAAATAACATATAGCGCACACAATTCTTCACAGTAATTTAAATGTCACTTTGCTAAATGAACTTGAAGACAGATTTGCACTTCTTGAATGCGGAATCATTATAATATTAATTTCTATTTTTTCCATTACTGAAAGATAATGTTATGATAGACTTTCAAATACTTAAATCCAAAAGGCTCACTAATTCTGCTCTCTGCTTTTGAATTTCAGTAGCACCAAAATCAATGGGAAAGCTTGCTAACTACTTTTATCTCTTTACCTTGAACCTCACTGTATCTGCAGATGCAGAAAGCTCTGTGAACATCTTACAGCAGTTCTCTACAGTTTGGGCAGCTTGTGCTTTCTAGAAGTATTAATCTATTTTGAAGAGAGATGAAACAGCGATTATCACCATGTCAGGTCATATCTCCTCTGCTGAGAACTGAAGAGAGCAATATTTAAATATTAGATGTTATGAATGTGACAAGACTCAGCTCCCTGTATATCAGCACACCTGAGCCGCTGACAGAGGGCAGGGATGCTCAGAAACATTGTGTGAGCAAGAAGCAGAGGAATGCGGTCTGGTTTTACAGGTATGCCTCTGTTCCTCCTTATTGCTGGTTGACTTCATGAGAAGAAATCCATCTGACACTGAAAAATTTACTTTCTTGGATACATGGGTTTGAGCAGCTGCTGCTAACCTCCCCTACAGTTTTGAAGCCAGTTTGTTTTCAGTCAAGCTAAACCTTAGAGCCAAAACTGTCAAACTTGGGTGACTACATTCCACATAGAGACAGCAAAGCAATTGGCCTGATTCTTGAGGACGAAAAACATGCAGAGTTTGCATCAATAAAGCACCTCCAGAACTCGGGATGTCCATTTTAGTGAAGAAAAACGCATTCAGTTTCCCCAGCATAGATTTCCATTTGAAAAGGCTGGCCAACACATTGGTTTACTTTGGAAATGTAAACTTTCTTGTTTACTAACTTGTTCTGCAAACTGCAACCTTCCTTTTTGTCTTTTTTGTCTTTTTTTTCTTTACACTCTGGGAAAGGAACGGTGTGTGTTCAAAGTCATTATTAGCGTATGTATGTCAGAGGACAGGTAGAGTGGGGAGCGCTTACAGCACTTCATTTCTTGTAAAGTGTTATACTTTTATATCATGTGGAGCTGACCTTCCAGCAAAAGGACTAGTCAGAAGGTCACTGAAATATGGAGTTGCCCTTTGTTTGTATTTGGATAACTCTGATGGATAAAACATTGTTCAGCATTATTCAGGAATGACATCAAATGTTCTGTCTTCATACACACGCAAAAAAAATGCAGTCTAGACTGAGAGGAGGCTTTTGACTTCCTGGCTTTGTTCTTCATTTTACCAAAAACAAAAAAAAAATCATATTTAATTCATTATTAATGAAGGCATTTAAAAATGCTAAGCCAAAGCTGCAGTTAGAACTTAAACAATGCTGAAATACCAATGGAAAGGACATTTGCCTACTTTCACCACCCTACCTACAGTTTTTAAAGGTGATTAACTGTTGTATACTCTAATATTAAAAGGATTTTTAAAAGGCATTTTATTGAGAGGATTTCTGATATAAAGAGGTGCTTCAGAAAGTAATCAGCTGTTTTACTATCCTGTTGAGATAGCTATTTTTCTTCCAGTGTAAGCTCAAGTAATATTCATATCTGTATAAGCAATGTTATGGCATACAATCTCAGAATAAACTGTGTGTGGAAAACAGCTTCTAACATTGCATCATCTACAAAGTAAAAATATATGCCACAAAAAGAACATACAAAGAGAACAAACATATAACAGATAAACTCCCTGGGAGAAACAAGCTTTATCACTACACCATTATCATGTTCCTCTAACCTAATACAACTAAAATAACTCTGGTGAGTCAGTTAGGAAGATGATTTGAGAATGAAAACACTTTGGTTGTCTTCTTCACTGTCACACTGCAGATCAACTGTCAGCCTTTAAGCTGCTTGCCTCCTGTCTGACTGCATCAACCAAAAGGAGCAGAGGGTCTTGAATCAGAAGTCACTTTAAAGAGGAATTGCCTGGCAGTCAGTGAATTGCAGAGGAGCTGGACTTGCCCAGTACCCATTTGTTTATCCAGGCTTCTTTTGATTGCGTCTGTCCTTGAAGATTTAAGAAGCTTGAGAACAAGGTTCTGAAAAAGTCCTTTTTTAACTCTAACCATTACCTAACACAACTAGCAGCTAGCAACATCCTCAGTCCAGAGATCATGAGGAAGCCACTACAATCTACTAAGCTGGCTCAGCATTGAACCATCAAAACACCATCAGCTATAATATAAAATCACACTGCTAGAATAGTTCCTGGCACAATTTTAGTCTGTGCCAACTAGGCCTCTGCCAAGCATAGCACAGCACTGGCACCACTTTCTGCAGATGTTTTGGATGTGGTGGCTCTTTGCTGAATGGTAGAGACTTGACGAAAATAGTTGTAAGCCACTTTGTGATGGTTAACCTCAGTGCCAGAAAAGTCATGGGATGTTTAGCCTACTACTGCCAACAGAGTTGCACTCAATGATTCTTATGAGGCCCTTCCAACTGGGGTTATTCTGTCATTCTCTGATCCTATAACATTTCTTAAGGACCTGCTAACTGAAGGTCTGCTTGGCCACTGCAGAAATTCAGGATCAGATTTGAAAAGCTCTTCACCAAGGGTATGGAGACATTGAGAAGGTGGGTGCAAGCCACACCATTTTCCTCGCCCTAAAAGACAGCCAGTGCACTTTGACATGTCCCCGGAGAACAATCTCAGGGTGCTGATGTTATTCTGAATTAATCATTGATGAAAGTAAGGTAAGAGGGTTTTTTTTGTTTTCTTGCTTTTTGTTGATTTTTTTTTTTTGTGGCTTTCAGAAATGAAAGTGGAAGCGCCATGGAGAATGGGATTGCAGGCGATATAAAAAAAAAAAAGGGATCTTCCCACGTCGGTATTCATTCCAGTACTTGCAATGTTCTGCTGCTGTCTCTTCTGCTAGGAAAAAATGTTTGATAACAAATATACTGTGGCCCACAGAAAGTAGAATTATGTGCCTTAGTGCTATGCAATAAAACTCCTGATTTCCTTGTATTTAATTAATCATTGCATAGGGAATTTTTTATTTTAACATCAAGGTACTCCTTAACTATTAGAGCTCAATCCCTGGAGAGAAATATCACTAATTATCATAATAACCTTATAGTTCAGCTACTGGAAATTTTGTATTATACATTTAACTTTTGGCATTATAAAATGTGAAGTGCAAAGTACTCTTGATGTGCCTTTCTGGACAACTTAACACTAGCATAGCCTACTTCTTTGCTCTGCACAATTTTTGTACTTCTAACACAGAATTACACAAACCCTACCCACTCTTACCTGTTTCCAGAAGAAGGGAAAGCACAAGTTTGTTTCAAAAACACTTACTTAGAACCATTCCCTTCGTGTGGTAAACATCCAAAAACCATATTCTCAATTTTAAGAAAAAATCCCAATGAAATTCCTGTGATCATTATCAGGTAATTTGGTAAACTCTTTTTTCAGGGCTGATGTACAAAACCACTTTAAACAAAAGAGTTCTGCCCACAGAAACATTCAATTTCAGTAATATTTTTCCTGTGTGTTTTTGTTGTTGTTTTTTTTTTTTTTGAGAAATAGGAGATGCTTGTCTTACAACAGCCATATCAAGACTGCTCCCAGGAATAACAAGGTATTACATGCACTGCATGTGATAATGGGTTCTCTGCAACTGCTTAGTAATAGACTACTTGGTAAATGAAATATTCAAGAAATTAATTTCTGAGTATACTTCTTTTCTTACATTTCCTTCATAACTTTTTCCAAATATTTACTTGAGGAAAGATCAGAAAAAATGATTGTTCAACATTTTAAGATAAATTTGCCACTTGGTTTGCATTTCGGGATTGAATATAATTCGATTTTGTAATTATGACATTAAAAGTTTTGAAACTCTGATTAAGCAACCTAGATATGCATTCAAGAACTTGTTTCTGTGTATTTACGAACAAGAGTTTTTCCTCGAAGTCTCATTTACGTAGGTGTTTAGGATACACACTACATCTATACCTACTTATTGTTCTAATCCTTTGTACTTCCCTTTCCTGCCATAGGCTTCTGTCCTACCATCATCTCCCTCCATATTTTGGAACTGTCACTTAAGAGAAAGCCTACCTTGTTAACCTCCTTCCTGTTCTACTTTATTCAGATCTGACTCTGTTCTTTCTATATAATTGACTCCGTTTCTTTGAATAACAAATTCTTTACATTTTAACTAAAAGACACAAATCTCCATTATTTTGTGTTGGAGTTACTTGTAATTTACTTTATGTCATTGCAATAAAGTAAGTCTAAAAAACAGATTTGATCTAAGTAAAGAAAATCTACAATAAATAACACAGTAACAGCTTGTTAACAGACAGTGAGAATATAGATATGTTACAAAAGACTCTAGATTTTTCCAGAGACAAATAAAACAGAAGTATTAAAAAGACAAGAAGGAATATGGAAAAAGGTTCAAGACATTGGATTCACTTTGAGCTACCCAAAATATTAACATATTCTGATGGTCATGTTTTCACAAAATCCTAAGTATAACTGAAAGTCTAAGGAAAAGTTATTCAGAGAAGGTAAATCATCTTAAAAAACTGATTTTGGTTCTTTAAAGAAACACTTGACTTCCATCTGCTATAAATTATGAAACAAGCACAGAATAGACATACGAGAGAATATTAATTTCAATTTTGATTCTTATATTTGATTTATGGATAGAATCTTGCTTAGGTTAGAATAAACAAGCATTAAATATGTTGGTATAATCAGCACATTTTTAAGTGTGAATTTTCCAGAAAATTATAGAATATAAATTATAGAAAATAGTATTTCAAGTAAGACCATGAGCACTGAACTTCTCATCACACATTTGAAGCAATTAACCTCAGTTTGTGTGGTTTTCGTTTGAACTTTCCTTTCTAAGTGTGCCTCCTAGGCCTTAACTGTATTATCTTAATGAAAAATGTATTTTAAAACACTTTATCTAACCAATGGAAACACAGAAATAAAATGGTTTGAAAATAAACAATTTTGTTTTTCCAAGAATGCTCTTCTGTGAGGCTCCCTGTTTGAAGGCTACCAAAAGGTGTTCAAAAAGTGACCAAAGCACTATCCTGAATGTAGAAACACTTTAACAAATAATTCCTTTTTTTTTTTTTTTACATCATGTTCTCTGGTGTACTGTCCACAGAAAGCAATAGCACTGGGACAAAGCCCATCACCAGAGAGTTTTCAAATTTACAAGACAAGTATTCATCTCCATTTCTTAAAACACTCCATCAGCTTCAAAAAATCATAGAATGGTTTGAGTCTAAAGGGACCTTTAAGATCATTTACTTCCAACCCCCTGCTACAGGCAAGGACATCTCCCTCTAGACCAAGTTGCTCAGAGCCCCATCCAGCCTGGCCTTGAATGGAGAGGGCTCAAGAGCATCCAAAAAACTGCCCAAGGTCAGCTGGTGCAGTGACTCCTTGGGATCAGCATTTTATATGGTACAGATCATCTCTCAGCCATGTCACTTACAGAAATTACTTTTAAAACAAGCATTAGAATTGAAAATATTTTTCCTGTGAAGAATGACACCACTGCTAGTTTATCAGGAAAGCACTTTTAAAAACCAAAAGTAACCTTCTAAAATTGTTCTGCTGTTGGGTTCTTATACAAGTAGTGACTTTTGCCTCAGATGAGATTGAAATCCTGCTCTTAATGGCTACTGGTCCCAGAACTGCTAAACACTCCACGGAAAGTGGCCCTCTGTTGTTTTCCCATTTAAGCAAAACATAAATCTAAGTAAAATGAACATATATAAACCATTATGACAAGATTTGATCAGTGTCATACTTGCCATAGAATTAGGTCAATCAGATCAGTAAGATCAAGCCTTTTTGCAGGCAATATCAGTAAGGCATGAAGCTGTTCTTCAGGTATGTCCAAGAGTGAAATGGCAGATGATGTGACCTTTGTGGACAAGTTAAACTTAGCTTCAAGTTCTGATTCAGTGTAAGATTTATAGCAATGCAGAGGAATGTGTGATGATAGCAGACTCCCACAGCCACACAAAAGAAAGGCGGGGAAAAATGTCTATCACACTGATTCCACAAAAGTGCAACAATTAGTTGACTCTCTTTCCATTTTACTTTCAGTGTTTAAAACTGAAGTTTTTATTTTGAATGGCATTGCAGTTTCCTTGACAACTCCACTCGAATTTTTTCCTTGCATAAAAAGTACTTCTTTGCACATTTACTCAGAATCTTTAGACTGCAACAAAACCTCCTGATGAAACTCCTGTTTGCTTGTTGTTGTTTTTTTTTGTTGTTGTTTGTTTGTTTAAGTCTATCCAGAAAACTAGCAGTCACAGTCCACTTGGTGGGGGACAGTGATGTCCTCTCCCAGGAGATATTTAACAAGCTTTTTCATGTTGCTTTGCCTTTTACTTAAGTAAACTGAAATGGTCAAATGTGATTTATGTTAACCATATTTTATACTTCAGTACAGTTTGACCTTTGCATGTAACTTATTATAAATGACTGGGAAGGCTTGGCCAAAGAGACAAAATGTCTGGTATCCTTTAAAATAAGTTGGAGGCTACTTACCTCTCCAAGGTTCAGGATAATTTGCTGCCAGCCAACCATGCTCAGTTGAGTTTTGACAGCTCACTATAAATGGCACATGAGTTATGTCATCAACATGTAAGTAAATTGGTCAGTTTGTGACTATGCCCACAGAAGTTGCACAGTCCTTTCTCTTTCCCCCAAGCTCCTGCAAACTTTATCTCCCATCTTGCCTCCTGTTTTGTAAAAGGACTACGATAATCTGAGAAATACACTTGCTTGCTGCAGATGTTCAGATTTAGGCTAACATGCAGTATTAGATTCTCCTGTGTAAGGAGCTGATGATTGATGCCGTTTCCACCGATACTTAAAATGATCTCAATTACACATGCTGTTTTATGGGTTAGCTCCTGACTGCACCATTTGCCCTCTTCAGATGAAATTCCTAAGCAACTTTAGTAGTCAGTGGTAGATAGTTTCTCAAGGCTAGTATACAATGCCTGGAGGCCCACCTATTAAATGCCAGCCTAACTCATGAAGAGCAGAGCACTACTTCAGGCTAGCTCTTGCACACGTGTGTGAATGCTGAAGAAGCTTCCCGTGCTTACATCCCCCTTCAGACTTACCCAATGAAGGTCACCATGCACAAAGCTCCTGTGTGGGACTAATACAGGAAGCATCTTTTCCAGGTGTTCTGCTGGCTGTGTGCTGGGGCCCACATCACAGACTGTAGGCAGTTCCTCATTGCCGTAATAACAGAGAAGGCAAAAACACCTCAGCACTTCCTTTGACAGAAAACCTGGGGAGGACATCTGTATTAAGATAGACACTTGTTTTTGCTGGACATTTCATAGTCTTCACATTCTAACATAAAACATTACATTCTACCTAAAACACTGTAACAGGTACAAAAACATTTATTCTCTTACTTTAGTTGTCTAGCATAGAGGAAAGCTAATGATCTCAATGTGTTTTAACTGGATTTAATACATAAATTGACTCTTTCTGGAAAGAAAACTACAGCAGAAAACTGACCAGATTATCTTCTTCATTATTTGAATGTAGTGGTGAGAAAGTAACAGCAGTACTTGGTGCTTTTTTCTTCTTCCTTAATCCAGACCCAGCTTTCAGGTGAACACAGTCTCACTTCAGATTAGTTTGTGGCCAAGGTGACGATGACCTCAACAACCTGGCCTCATTGGCAGGGCTACCAGCACCCTATACCAGGAGCTCAGCACTCCATGGGATAGCCTGTGGGTACCAACTGCTGCTCTGCACCCGCACGAATTTTAATTCAGAGAAAAGATGTGAAGCCACGGGAAGACAAATCTCAGCCTTAAAATCAAGACAGCGTTTGCAGTCTGACGAAGATGTGCATGGAGTTCACAACCTCAAGTGGCATCCATAAACTGTATATAGCCAAATTCCTTGCATCGTCCCAGGAGGGAACACTTTAAGATGTATTTTCTGGTTATAGGGCGAGGCAGGATTTACAGTGTCTACTATAAGGGAATCTTGAGAGGAATGTATGATTTGAGAAATTACTGTTTTCTTCCAGTTATTCTGAATATACATACACACAAAATATGTATGTACTTAGAAAAATCAGTAACAGAAAGTTACTGGGAAGGCTCATTAATGGAAATAACAATAAATTTCTGTGTGATGAAGAGATAAAACTACTACTTGTCTGTCTACAGATGAGGAAGATTATTTGTATTTGTGGTTCTATTTGGGGCTGCTCCAGCTAGCATCACAACTCAGGGAAGGTCTAACCAAAGCTGATTCGATTCAAGCAAGGTCATTCATTCCCTAGGCCTGGGTAAGGCCTCCTTTATTTATCAGTATAGACACAGCTTATGGATGTAACGTCAGCTCTGACCCTAAGCTGCTTCTAGAATCAGTAGCGACATTTGTCTAAGAGCTCTGATGCAAGCTTTAGTTGAAAGCACAGCTCTAAGTGATTCTAATATTGAAAGACTGAATCAGCAACAGTGATAAACATATGGAGGCAAAGCTTATGGTAGACAAACGACAAAGACATTACAGAGTCTAAAAGCACTTGCCAACTAAAAATAGGCCCAGACACTGCATTTGGATCTCTTTGGGCTGCTTCTGGCATCCATGTGGAATAAAACTGTCTTCAGATGCCTCCAAATTACATCCATACAAATTCTCCTTCTTTCTGAGAATTGTTTGCAAATTCAGTGGGGGTTACTGAAGCACATAAATTATGGCAGAACTGGAACACGGTGATGCAGAAAGGAAAGCTCCCCAAAAAAGCTTTGCAGTGCTCAAAGATATACATAAGCTGTGAAGGGAAAAATATACATACATATATATAAAAAGAATACTACACTTGGACTTTGAAGAAAAGATGAAACAGATGTGGAGCCGTGATACAAACTGTGGTGAACTCAATGGGATTAGGGTAGCACCTTCCTTCATGAAGAAGGAAAGCTGTCCAAAGGAACAAACCAAACCAGGGGCACAGCGTTACGAGAAATGATCTCTGGTGTTGTCGTCTTTACTGTTTCTGTGCTCACTGCAAAGCATTCTTGCAATAAATGAAATAGGATCCAAACTGTATTTGGTGTTTTCATGTAAATTTTATTTTTATATTCAATAAATACCGTTGGAATAATGACTCTTGAAACCTCTCACAACAGGCTTGATTGACAGCTCCCAAAGAGCTGTGCCTTTTATAGCATAACTTAATTGACAACCCTTAGGTAGCTGGCACATGCAGTCTACAAATTGGAGTCTGATCAGTCTGCATTTGAAGAAATCTAGGTACGATGAAGTAGTTGCTCTTATTATTCATTTTTAAAAGTAAAATTATTGTGTTTGCATTTAAGAAAAGCATGATTTCTGGATATATCAGCTTTAAGCCTTTCAACAGCGATCCAAGAGATGAATGCAAACCAATTTCAATGTCAAAAAGCACACAGACACCATAAAATATTGAGAAATTGCTTAACTGGAACAGAACTAAAATTTTGCTGAATTATCTGCATTTTTAACATGCATTTTGTTGTTTTTCTTTTTATTTTTTTTTTAACACGTACCAATTATCTTCTGAAACATAAGGATTTCTGTCAATCCATGCTTCTCCTCTCTAGTGCTCTCCCTAGCCAAAACTCAAGATATTGTTGAATTCCAAGTGACTAGATCTGTTTTTTTTCTAAGCTTCCTGGCTCCAAGGAGAAGGCAGAAGCTGCTGCTGGTTAAGATGAGTGGGTGCTTTGTCTAGCACCCTCTGTGTCTGTCACGCACCTGCTTGGTACCTGGACAGGCCAACATACTCCCTGACTAAGGAAGAAAAGATGAAAGAGAATTAAAAAAAATAGTTTCTAAGAACTTCAGAAGTGAAAAGCAAATCTACTCTTTTATTTTTGTGGAGCAAAAGTGAGAACAGTAAAAATATTTAGACATCTCTTCAGAACTGGATTTAGATTATAGCATCCCAGGAAGTCTTATTTCTCCTGTAACTATTTCTTTGGTCTTCCGAATCCCAGAATCCCTCACTTTCTGCTGCAGGCTACCTTGTTTCATCTCATGACAACAAATCCTGCTACATCCCCAGATTATATCCTTGCCCTCATTATCTAGTCCCAAAACAAAAGTAGATACCATTGTGCAGGCAGCCGTTACCAGTTGCATGATTGTAAGAGTACAATCAACAAGGTACGTCAGTATATGGGTGATAAGGTTCACTACTTGAACAAGTTCCCAGAGTTCAGCACTGCCCATCCAGGCTCAAAAAGACATTCCTGGCACATACAGACTGAAGATCCACAGAGGGCTTAGCAAAACATCAGGATAGTTTGCATGGATTAGGTAAGCATCTACAGTATGTCAACTAAATATAGAGATTGATAGAGAAACCCTTTGGAATTAGTCTTGGATAAGTAGATTAAACATGGTTTTCTTGCATTTCTCCTAAGCTGTGTCTTAATAAACTTGACAGAGAGCTGGGAATGGAGGAGTTGAGCATGTAAATAACTTCCAAAACTTCATTTTTATCTTTCAGTGATTGGTGCTAAGAACTGATTTTGAGCTGGTAAACACAAACTCATGTCATCTGATTAGGAGTGGCAACGCTTACATCAGAAGGAACTCTTCTGGGACGCAAGTCACGCCCACCACAGAAGTCCATTTCCTTCAAAATACCCCAAACCAGAACCACTTATGTTGAGCTGGAAACCAGTAAACCAGACTTCTGAAATGTCTTCAAGGAACACAAAAGTTCACGTAAACTCCTCAGCAGCAGCAGGTTGGTTGGAAAAATACCTGATCCCAAGGATTTCAAAGCAATTTCTGCAAGAGTCACTTACATTGAAGAAGTATTTTCTAAGATTTAACCACTCTAAAGAACCACAATGCAGTCCTCAACTTAAATGCTGGACTCCACACATACTGAGGTCTCCATTCATCTAATGAATTGTTTTTCATTTGTGAGAACAATTATACAACCTCAGACTAAAACGATGAACCAGACTCTCATGTCCTTGAAAATATGCTTTGGACTGCAGTAGCACTTGGTTTTATTTCCCAGTAGGCATAGGAGTAGATAGACTTGAAGTAAGGACGGAGCTGGATGACATCAACTAGCTGCAAAGTACAAGCAGCCAATATTGTACAGGTGACTGTGCTTCTCAGATTTTACTGACAATTAATTGCATGTAGAGAATTAAAACAGCTCACTCCAGTGGTGTTTTGCTTCTAGACAGCTGGCAGCAGTGAGAGGTGACGATTGTTTGGCTTGATGAGGACTGAGGAACTCTTCCCATCCCCAAGCAGAGCCAAGCAAGGGGACAACAGGTGGCAGAGGAGACTTCACACAAACCTTTTGGCTTTCTCTACTTATCAGCTTCTTCAGGGGGTCAGTAGGGCTGTGACCCAAACCCAACTTTCATTTCAGCAGCCCACCAAGAGCAATCCCTACACACTGTGTGAATGAGAACTGGCTGCTGTTCCCAGTGCACACAGAAAAGTCACTTCACTGCTTCCCTTTGGTACAGTATTCATTGTAGTTGCTTATACAGAACCACATAATCGTAGGGGTTGGAAGGGANGCTCTCTTGGCCATGAGAGCACACTGCTGGCTCATGGTCAACCTGTCGTCCACCAGGACACCCAGGTCCCTCTCTGCAGAGCTCCTCTCCAGCAGTTCATCCCCCAGCCTGCACTGGTGCATGTTATTATTCCTCCCTAACGTACGGATTCCTCTCCATACGTATCCATGCCAATAAAAATACTGACTGCAACAAACCGGCTACAACTCCCAGCACAGTCTGCTCCACCAGCAGTCTGACTGCAACCTCTAAGAGTACTGACACGAACCGTAAACCTGTCCCTAGCCCCCAGCTGCCCCTCCCCAACAGCCCCACGCCGTTCCCTCGGGCCCTACCGCTGACACAGACAGCACAAACCACCCACACACACAAACCGCCCACCCTGCCCGAAGCAGTGCGCATGCTCAGCCCCACCTCATCCTGCCCGCCAATCGGCGGCTGCGCCGCGCGGGGCCGTGCCGTCATCGGGCATGGCGGCGGTGGGGCGCGTTCTGCGGCTGGGCGGCCGGCGGAGCGTGGCGGCGTCGGGCGGGTGTAGCGCCCAGGTGAGAACCGCACGGCCGCTGTGTGACGACTGCGGGGAGCGGGAGGCCTAAGGCCGCGCGGGGGCCTGCGTGCATTCGCCCCGCTGAGAGGGCCCCGGGCTGCGGGGCCGCCACTTCCGGTCAGCATCCTCTGGGCTTGGTTTGTGAAGTAAACAGCGTGGCGGAGGCCTGGTGTTACGCGTGTGTATGTGTGTGTGTGTGTGAGCAGAACTAGCGGGGCCGCGCTGCAGCCTGCAGCCATTAGCAGAAACAGCAGTGTGTGATTTGTGGGTAAGTAGCGCTCAGACAGTCTCGAGTTACGTTGGGTGAGCGGGCTATGGAATCTCTGAATTGCTTGAGGTGTGGAGGGAAGTGCCCTCTGTAAGCACGGCAGCTCGTGTTTGAGCTCAACCAGCTACTTGTGCTGAGGGACCCTGGTTTTCAGCAGATCGCCACGTAGCTGCTGCTAGTGCAGTGGGCAGTTGTGGTGTGCAGCAGTATTTCACATCTGCATTCCGGCATATATCACCAGATTTGTTCAAAGGCAAGCTGGTAACAATTCTAAGCAACAAACTTGTGCTGTGTTATGAGCTGAGAGTCTGCTTGGTACCAGAACTTAAATAGCAGGAGAGAGAGTGAGGTGCAGTGAGTAAATGAAATGTAATACTGGAAGCAGTAATTGGAACTATTTTATAATGCTTAATTGTGGGTGAGCTTTACATATTAGGGATGAGGACCTTGTGACCAAGTGGGTAATTCCCTACACAGCACACCAGAAATATACTGAAGCTGCCCAAGGACTGAGAAAGAAGCTGCAGAAGTCCTGGTGCTTGATCACAGTTCTCAGTTGGAAGAGTTTGTTGGTGAGAGTGGCATGGCTTTTCTGGGCAGGCACCTAGTTGAGTTTGAATTGAGAACTCTGTACCATAAATGAGGAAATGGTCTTGAAGGAGTGGCTGTAGAAGGCAGGGCTGGAAGGGGTCTTCACTTATAACATGTCTAATTCTTTCTCCTGAGGGTGGGATCTGTATCTGAGCCCGTAGCTGTAAACATATCATCATGTTTCCAAACATCTGACCTAAAGTGTGTGAAAGGAACTAAGGGCGCACAGGGAATTTGGAAGCTTCTTATGTTGTTAACTTATAGAACAGTTTGGTGAGGGTGTCCCGAGTGCTCAGCATTTATGTGAATACCAAAAGCACCTCATGAAACTCAGAAGAAAATTCCTGTGAGCACTATCAAAAATCTATATTGAAAAATGGTCTAGCTTTGTTACTGTCTATCACTCCGATTGTGTAGTTTTTTTCTTTAGTGGAGAAGTTTGGAGTACCACATGGGCTCTTGCCTTTGGTCAGATATGGTACAGTGTGTGAATTTCTGTGGATGCTGTATGTTCTGATATCAGAAATATACCACCTTGCGCTGCCAGCGGAGACTGTTAAACCAGAATCTATGTCCTCTGTGCCTGTTATAACAAATTTCCATCGGAGTCTGGCTTCAAGAAATAGCTGGGCACGAGGCAGACACTGGTTCTAACACTGAGGATGTTAGGCTGCTTATCACACTGTACTTGAGAAATGGTTTGTCATTGTGTGTTGGCCTCAAAATTTTGGGAGATTTTGGAACCGGATGCTAAGAATGTACTAGCTTCCTCTACAGTTGATAGCCAAGCTAGAGTTGAAGGACCCGCTGGTATTTTATAATTTATACCTGAAAACCACTTGATCTAAATCCTTGCCCCCATTATGCAGGTTTGATGTTTACCCTGTATCTCTACATTTATCTCCTTAATATACAGGATAAGCAATACCTAATACATAGACTTGGTCAAATAAGGAAATGAAGTAAGATTCTGCGGGTGGGAGAGATGTGGTTTTAGTTACCTTGAAGAGAGAATTCAATTAGGGAAAAGTTTCTTCTGATTAAATACTTCAGCAAGTCTTTCATTAAAGTAATACAAAATTACTTCAGTGTTTTTACTGACATCTTGTGATACTTCCTGATGTATTTCACAAAATGCTTATTAAAACACAGCCCTGATAATTAGGTAAATCAGTAATTTGTAGGCCAACTGGAATCTGAGACTTTGTAAGTGTAATTTAAGTAAATGAATTAAAGCACTTTCTAAAACATTACCCTTGAAAGCTTAAAGCTCGTGTGCTCATTCTGTATGGTAACTACGTATTGCATGCTTAGTCTTGTACAAGGTGTGACTGAAGGACTACTGTTTGCATCTTGCTTGTCTATATTACCAGTAACTGGAGCTGTGGCCACAGGGCAGCTCCGTTCCTGCATGCTGTTGTGGTTATGCAGCTCCAGCCATGCATGTGCCAGCTAAGTTCTACCCCAGAGATAATGTTCTCTCATACATATCTGTGTACTGTGTGGTTCTGGAAGAGAAGGTGGTTGAAGTCTACCAGCATAGGGCGTGGAAGAGGCTTGAAAATGGTGCAGCTGTGGGTGTATCACATAAATCGGTGTCTGCTTTTACCTCTGCAGCAATACAATGTAAAATGGACAGTCTTTCCTCTTGAATTTGAACCTATCATCCGTGCTTACTGTTTTTTTCCTTTCCAAAAGTATGGAAGCTTGTTTCCTCTCTTAGTGGTGCACGTTGGTTTTCTGTGGGGTTGGAAGGGGCTTCTGAAGATCCAGTCCAACCCTGTGCTAAAGCAGGCTCTTTACTACAGGTTGCACAGGAAAGCATCCAGACTGGTTATGAATATGTCCAGAGAATATTACTTGATCTCTCTGTGTACTCCATCCCAAGTGCTCTGTCACCCTCAAAGACATTTCTCCTTATGTTCAGATGAAATCTCCTGTGTTCTGGTTTCTGCCCATTGCCCCTTGTTTGGTTGCTGGGCATCATGAAAAAGAGCCTGGCCCAATCCACTTGATACCTGCCCTTTAGATATTTATAAGCATTGATAACATCACCTGTTTCCCAGGTCTCTCAGCCTTTCCTCATAAGAAGGATGCTCTAAGCCTATGATGATCTTTGTAGCCCAGTTTTTTTTTTTGTGCTTATCACTCCCCAGAGAAGCCAAAATCATGGGGCAATAGTTAAAAAAAAAAAAAAACAAAAACCAAGCAACAAAAAAAGCAGATACTATTTACATCTTTTCTAGGCATAAATAGAGTGGTCAACAGATTTTATGTAAGCTGATTTTTCTGTACATTTAGTGTCTCCCAGGAAAGTAAATATTTGCCGAACTGTCTGAATGCTAGGTTGTTTGGGGAGGGGTCGTTCAGGAGGGGCTAATAAGTAGGAGCTGTGTCTAGAAGTAAAGGATTTCCCTTCTCTCAACCTGCTATTTCAGGAGTACTGGCAGTAACAAATATTACTTAAAAAGGGTGAGGTTGCTGCCTGCAGTGGTGCTTCATGAAAAGTGTAATAACTAAATGTAAACCTGTATAGTTTCCCCTGGAAAGTTGAGGAGCGTGCTTTCTTGTTTGACTGAAATGCCAGAAGCATCTGGTGCTGCTTTGCAGTTCTTGCCTGTATCACCCATGAAATAGTGCTCTTATCCCAGAAGAGGTACCCAGTACAATAGATACTGATTTGCATAAGAGGCTGTTTTCTAATTATGAACAGTTTGTGTGTCCAGGGACTTTTGATTAGTGATGAATTGAAACTAGGGAAGAATATGAATAGCTTGGGGGAAGGAGGACAAAAATGAGAAAATTACAATGGAAATTGACAGGAATAAGATGAAAGCAGTCTTTTTAAAGTATCCTGTTTAAAGCATAGCAGAGAGAAAGCAGTTTTGGGCTGAGTAATATGGAATTGTGTGTTCATTAACAAGAATTACAAATAATTAGTTACTGTTACAAGAAGAGGATGAATTGAATTCTTTCCTGAGGAGCGTCTAGGAGAAGAGTAGGGAATATTCAGAGAAACCTTATTGCTTTCTGAGGGTGTTACCACAGCCTTGTTGGTGGAAGCCGTACATTTGAAATCTATCTTCTGTATATATGGACATCCTATTTATTTATTTTTCTAAAGGAGCAAACCAGTACTGACGTTGTATATGATGCTTATAAACCATGAAGAAAATAAACAACAGTGCCATGGAGCTGTTTTTAAACCTTTTGTGACCATTGCACGTATGAGTGTGTTCATGTCTTTGTGGTTGTAGCCAGGCCTGAAGATTTCTGCTGTATTAATGTTAGTTTCAGGAAGATAGTTAAGTGTTTTAAGCTATTCATATTAGCTTAACTCGGAGTGATCCAATCAGTCTAAATGGTCAGTGTGTCCAAATTGTGATTTACAGAACACTGTTTCTGTGGCTGAGAGGATGTGTAGTTGTTTTGGTTGCTCGGTTATTCTGTTCCTTGTAATAAGGATGCTAATTCACTTTGTTCTGTGTGTTTGGGTTTTAATGTTTCATGAAAAGTAGACTGAGGCTGCAGCACCAGGAGAAGCAGAGACTGTTTAATTACTTGCTGAAAGAAATTAAGGTGAAGAGGGGACTCTTCTTCTTCCAACTTCAACCACCTCCTGTCAGCTTTGGCACTCAGGAGGACCATTTCTGGATCTCTCGCACTAGGTCAGCAGAGAGCTCCCTGCACTTTGGCAGGGCACAGAAATTTCAGTCTTCTGCCAAAGCCAAAGAGCTGCAGAGAACTTTGTCTCTCCAAAACTGGTATTAACAAAATAATGCACACTACCAGCACTAAGCTGAATCTGGAATGTTGCAGCCCTGTCAGTGAAACTCCTGTTCCTCTGGGAAAAGGCTTGATTGAAAGTAGTCATCTTAGTTTCTGATTGTCTTGATGAAAGAAGAGCTTATCTGTCAGTCTTTGTGGGAGACAAATATGTGTCCCTGGGGTTCTGATTTCTGAGCTGGAGCTACCCTGAGTAGTAGTTGCTGATGAGAATCACCCTGCTTTGTTTCTTCATCATTCCACCTGAGGCAGTAAACCCTCTGGGACTGATCGAGGAAGGAGTAACCCATATTTTTTCAGACCCTCTAGCAGTTGTCCACTGTGCCACAAAACACAGGGTACCTACATCTTCCAAAAGCTGTTAGAGAACTGCTGTATAGATTCTTTCCATACTTACGGAGTTATTGAGCACCTTTAGGTGAATGCAGAACTTTCTTATGTGCTGATATATGTACAAATGAAGACTCTGTCTTTTCAATCAGTGCTGTCTTTCCCTTTTGCTGGATGTTCCCAACATGCAATACTACATTTCTTTCCATGAGAAAAATCTCGCTAAATAAAAAAAAAAAAAAAAAGAAAAAGAAACTTAAAAGGCAGGTGAAAGACCATAAAGGCAGGTTAAAGACCATAGATATCTCCAGTAAGAAGAAGAATAGTTGTCCAAATTGATTAAATTGATTGCGATGATTGAAAATGTTCAACTTTTAGAATGTGTTTTTTTTGTTCTTGGGCATTAAACAGTTGGAAGAAAATGGTTTCATGAGTGTAACTGCACTTTCTAATTTACTACAGTAATGTGTTGAATTACAATGTGTTACAATTAAGCAGTAAGCATGACCTGTTTTACTGTTGATTTTATTTAAAGCACACTATGCTTAAAAATATAAAAATAAATCTCACTTTTTTTTCTGTTTTGTTTTTGTTAGACGTTGAGGCTAATCTACACCTCTACAGCTGCATGGAGGAAAAATATAGCAGCCTCAGGACCTGAAAAATACACAGAGGCGTTTATTAAGAAACAAATTGAGGAGTTCGACCTAGGAAAGAGACATTTAGCCAACATGATGGGAGAAGATCCAGAAACTTTTACCCAAGAGGATATTGATGTAAGTGCGGTTTCTCTGTTGGAGAAGTAATTTACTGTAGAGTTTCAGATATTGAAAGCACTTTACTTCAGCATGAGCCCCACAGCTCTCTGTGATTTTTAATCAAACTGTCAGAATAAGAATGACTACTGCTATACATTGCAAACATTGCAACTGTGAATGTGAATAGAGATTCTACTAGTGCTACCGTGCGAGGTCAGACATCGCAGTATAGAGCTGTATACTGTATCTTGCTAAAGCTCAGTGGGTTCTCTTTAAAAGGACTAATGGATAATCCCCTTGATCTGAGGTTATAAGAGGCCCTGCAAAGGTTCACGTAGCTCTGTGGAACATTTACCTACAATTTGACCTGCTGTGTATATTTAGGTTGGGTTTTCTTGTGTGATACTACTGGTTGCTGGTAAAGCAGATTAAATTTATAGGGCGTTTTACAAGTAACCCCCTGGTTTAGCTTAGAGATTTTAATATACAGCTGCATTTAGAGCTCACATCAGTATCTCAAAACATTATTTTATTGCCATTCCTTCTGCCAACTGACAGGTGGGTGGCCTGTTCTTTCTCTATACAGTTTAACTTATGTAGAGATATACTTCCTTTCATGTAAAAAAATAAAAAATTGACATCCATCTAAGACTTCACTTCTATCATTTCTATCATGTATTATCATGCATCAGTGG
This sequence comes from Odontophorus gujanensis, assembly GCA_013399175.1. Lineage (NCBI taxonomy): Eukaryota > Metazoa > Chordata > Aves > Galliformes > Odontophoridae > Odontophorus > Odontophorus gujanensis. The sequence goes on along the minus strand of VXAB01010301.1, from coordinate 64,448 downwards.
TAGTGAGGATAGATGTCATTTGTTGGCATTCAGTCGTAGGTGAAGCTGCATGCTGCTTTTTCTGCACAGTTGCAACACCATTACTAAAGCCGTGACTGCACAGTATATCTGTTGTGCCCCTAGAATAGACGTTGCATGTGCTGAAAAAGTTATATGTGGTTTTGTTTTTTTCAGGGGAAAGGGATTGTTTTACTTGCCTAGTTTTCTCACCTTTCTGTGACAAATTCTGTTAGCATAGCTGTTTCCATGTGGGAGGTCTTGATAGACTGCTTTTTCCAAGGAAGAACTACACCTGTAGGTGGTGATGCAGGGCGGTTTCAACCACATTTGGGAGAGAGGCTTCAAAATGAAGTTCTTAAAAATTTCTCTGAAAACAGATGACAAAGTAGAAAAGAAAGACATTTAATGACCTGCTGGGAAAAAGGTTGAAGCAAGACTTGAGTCTCATCAGGTATCAGAGTATTCATAAGGGAAACTTGACTTCAAGACAGAAATCATAGGAAATCAAGCCTTATAAGTGCAAAGCTAGGCACCTATGTGACTTTCGTTCACTTGTCTGTTCTATGGACAAGTGTCACCGCAGACCCTTCCAGCCTCAGTGTGAGGTGGTTAAGATCCTGTCAGCAGTGAAGATAATCAACAAGGGAGGCATTTGGGTTAGAATTAGTAGCAGCCTGCTTTACGCTGTCTTTCTTGCTTTTCAGCAGATTACAGAATTTCCTTTCTCTGCATTTTTCTGATTTTTTTTTCCTACCTTTAATGATGCTGTGTTACAAGAAAGTAATTAAAAAGTATTCATGCACAAATTTGCCAATACAAAGGCCAATCACAGTATCATAGAAGCTTTGTGTTGGAAGGGACCAATGAAGGTCATCTAGTCCAGCTCCCCTGCAATGAACGGGAACACCTGCAGCTGGATCAGGTTGTTCAGAGCCTGATCCAGCCTTACCTTGTGTGTGCCCAAGGATGGGGCTTCCACTACCTCTCAATCTTTTCCAGTGCCTCACCACTGTTATTATAAAAAAAAAAAAAAAAACAATGAACTTCTTGCTTATGTCCAATCTAAATCTACCTTCTTTAATTTGAAACCACTCCCCCTCATCTCAACACAACAGACCCTGCAGAAAGGTCTGTACCTTTCTTTCTTACAGCCCCCCCGTTAGGTACTGAAAGGCTGCTCTCAGGTGTCTCTGGAGCTTCTCTTCTCCAGGTTGAACAGCCCTAGCTCTCTCAGGCTATCCTAGGAAGGTGTTCCATCCCTTGGATAATTTTTGTGGACCTCTTCTGGATACGCTCCAACAGGTCCACATCTCTCCTGTACTGAGGACTTCACATCTGGATACAGTACTCTAGGTGAGGCCTCACCAGTGCAGAGTAGAAGGGCAGGATCACCTTTCTTGCCCTGCTGGCCATGCTTCTTTTGATGCAGCCTGGGATATGGTTGGCTTTTTTGGCCATGAGGGCACATTACTGGCTCACGTCCAGCTTGCCGTCAGCCAGTGTCTCCAGGTTCTTTTTGGCTGGGCTGTGCTCCATCCTTATGTCTCCCAGCTTGTACTGATAGCAGGAGCTGCTACAACCCAGGTGCTGAACCTTGTGCTTGGATGGTTTGAACCTCATAAGGTTCACCTGTGCCCACTGCTTGAGTTTGTCTAGGTCCCTCTGAATGGCATCCCATCCCTCTGATGTGTCAACCTCACCACACAGCTTGATGTCATCTACAAACTTGCTGAGGGTGCACTTGATGGCACATTGGCGATATCATTGAACATCCTAAAGAGCACTGCTCCCTGTACTGACCATGGTGCACCATTTGTCACTGATTACCATCCAGACATGGAGCCACTGACTGCCACTTTTTGGGTGCAGCCTCACAAGTTCCTTGTCCATCAAGTTCATATTTCTTTCCATTTGGAAAGAAGGATGTTATGGGGCATGCTGTCAAAGGCCTTACTTAAGTCTGGATAGATATCAGTGGCTCAATAGTTTGCTTGAGAAGTTAAGTGATAAGACTGTGCATTAACTTTCCTTGTCTTGATAGAGCCTAGAGGAAAGGCTGTCAGACAGCAAGACTGGAAGTGGAAAATGAGCGTGCATAGGTAGTGATTTTCTTCTGTGTAAATCTAGAGCACTGTGATCACTTACACAAAATTAACTGAGCTCCATAATTAGTAAATGCAGTGCATGTGGCAAGCATGTGACTGCCTTGCCGTCTCTGTTTCTGAAAAGGTGGAGAAGTGAATCCAGAAGAGCAGTATTTTGTTTAGTAATACCAAGTGTCTGTGGTGCATATTTAATTTCTTCATATTTCATCAGGTGTTGGAAAATACTTAGTGTATAATAGTGTCTGCTATGCATAATTAAATTACTGTTATAAAAATATAAAAGCTTCTTAAGCACTGGCAGGAGAATTACCAAGCTTTACATTTCAAACAGTAATAATTCTTACTGATGAGTGCTTACATGCCTCCATGTCTTCTACTGTTAATCTGTTTGTGTGATGTAGTTCAAAAGTAGGCATCATAGGATTCTGTCCTTCGCTGGAATTTTAGGTATAGTTTAATAAAAGCTAAACCTTGTGAAGTTTTAAGCCAGAAAATAAGTTGACTTACTCGTTAATCCTTCTCCTGGATGTTGCTGAAGTAGAATTGCCTCTTACTGATGCTTTTATTTGGGAATGAAAAGTTAAGCTGTGCATTACAACTTTATTTCTGGAGGGGAAAAAAAATCCAGCAAATTGATGTATAACTCTGCAGAAGTCTACCAATTGCTTTTTAATTGGTATTATAGACCTCGCTCTGAAGCTGAGATGTTTTATTCTCCGATGTGTGAGTGTGTGGTATGAAGTTTCTCTAATTGATTTGCTTTGCCCATTCCATTTGATGTATCATTTTTCACAATATTTCATAATTTGTGCTCATTTCTAATGAACAGAGTCGTTAGGACAGGCATGTCTAAGTGCAACTGACAGCTAACATTAGGTGCCAGATGCAGTTTATAAAGCTATGTAGAACTGCAGAGAACAGTTTAAATAAATTAGCACCTGTACATTAGTCTCACTTGCTGGTAATTTATAAGCGAATCAGTAGAGATGGCATTTAGGTACGTCATTGATCAAGTTAACAGCTGCATACCCACTGCCCAGCTGGGATACCTAATTAATAGAGATTGCAGTCCTGACCTAGTGCTTTTCCCTGATTGAGTCTGTAATCCTTTTATTTTTTTGGTTTAACTTCCTTATGGTTGTAGTAAACAGCCCACCTTCATTTTCTACTGTCAGTTCTGTGATATTCTACTTTAAAAAACAGAAGCTTAAGTAAGATTAATATAAGAAAAGCATTTTAATCTCCTTGACCTATTTATGTGATATGTCAGTATTTTTATTATTCGTTTCTATGCAATCACTAAATGCTTTCTGAGATACGAGTTCATCAGGAACTTTCCCCATAAGGTAGCAAAACTCAAAGGCTAGAAATGCATGAATTTTCTTCTTCTCCCTGCCATGTTTCCTAATAGATTGTTGTCATGAAGATAGTTGGAAGAATTTTAGTCTAAAATGTGAGTTTAGTATGTGTATTCAGCTGCATAAATGTTGTAAAAGTACCAGTAGGGTTCTTCACAATGAAAACGTTATACAAGTGAGAAGCTTCATTCCTTGGAGGGTATAGTTCCTTAATGGGTTAAAAAAACCCAGTGATATTTAGAGTGATATTTAGTTGTATTTCAAAATGGCTCAGAGCATCTGATTTCTAAGTAATTTTCAAATTTTAGCAACTCAGATTGTTAGAAATAAGTGAATATTAACATATGTGAAATGTCAGAAATGTTATTTGGGACAAAATGGTTCTGAGCTTTCTGTTAGCTGCAAGAACATGATGTCCAGCATTGGCCTTACCTGAAATACTGGAAAACTAGAATGGGATGTTTTGTATTTGAGCTGTGGAGTCAAGAAAAGTGTGTGGGAAGGCACTCGGGCAAGGTGAGTTTGCCCTGCCAAACCTCTCTCCTCTTCATGTAGTGTAATTTAAGAATTGGACTGGGTCACTGTTTCTCCCCAGCCCCAGTATGGCTCTGTCAGCTCTATCTGGTTTAAAGTATCAAATTCTTAATTTCTCAAGTTACTGTCAAAACAACAGAAGTAACAAGAACAGGACAAACAACCTTTACTGACCCAAGTGAACCTCTTTAACTCACAGCTGCAGTCTGTGGCTTTTAGATAGCGAACAAAACTTTTTGGCTTGTAGGCACGAGAGGTAGAGAGGATCAGGAATCAGCACATGTAACATATACAGTAAAGAGGGAAGATGAATGTGGGGCAGATACATTGAATTTGCACGACATGCCACATACAGTGCTGGGCAGCACATTTAATAAACAGTTTTGCATGTAATTTGTTTGAAGGACTGCCAGGTACAGATTTTGCTTTATATGGATGGAAGCTCATACTCGTTATGCCTAGTGGCTTGAATTCAGACTGGAAGGGAAATACACTGTGATCCTATAGCAGTATACTGAATCATCTGGTATCTCCACAAACACTGATAAAGCAGGATTCCTTTCATTAGGTAAAAAATGCTAAGTTTATCAACACGGTGTAAGAAATATCTGAAGTAAACCATCTTAATTAGAGTATTGTGTGCCACCATGTTTTGGGAGTGTGACTGCAGAGGTTGTTTCATTTCCAAAGAAAATGATGATAGTATGGTTTAACAAATAGGACTTGGAAGTAGTAGCTCAGAATCTGTGGAGGTAGAGTGGGATTAACAAACATTACCTGCCTGAAATGATGACCCAAGGAAAGCTGTTCTTGGTCAAATTCAGTAAAAACTGAGGGCACAGCTATTTAACATTAAGGCACTCCTCTGAATAAAGGACAGTAAGACTTCATCTGGATTGTTTTGCATCCCAGTAGAGTTCCTAACAAGTTGTGACAAATACCCCTCCTTGATTAAATTTCCGTAAAAAGAGAGAAGGCAATGTGACTCTTCATTTCAGCAGGAGCAACAACAGCAATATAACAGGGAATTTGTGACAAAAAAAACTGTTCCTTGTCTAGTTGTGTGGAGGGGTGAAAGTGGATGTTAAGATTACTTAATGCAGGGTTTGCATATGGTTTAGCCTGAAAAATGTGACCATACACTTGCAACGTAAGATAGATTTTCAAGACACAATGTATCTCAAGATGACAGTTGCTCTTCCTTATAAATGACGGATTATTATAAGACTTTATTAAGGTGCTGTAGTTACAGTAACTGTTTCAGTTGGGATTCTGCAAAACGTGTGTATAAAGTCTACCTCTTAAATACACAGTCTCAGAATCCTGTAATCGATTCTTTTAATATATTATATAATGTGTTTGTTTAACATCGTTTGGCTCACAGCGGATTTCTCTATTGTCATCATAATTAATCCCCATTTGTTCATAAATAGGTGTTCGCCTACTGCGTGTATGCATAAAATGCCCATTGACTAACAAATGGGAATACAGTAGTCACTAAGAGAAACAAAATTACCATTTCATAAAATCAAGTTAAGCCTTTTGTTTGCTTCGGAATTCTCAAAATTTCTCTTCAGAATACCAGTAGGGGATTAATGAAAGTAATAGGTTAGGTCCTTTACGCTCCGTGCATATTAAATCTATTGAAGCACTGACAAACTGCTCCATATCCATGGAAAAAATTACCAGCAAATAATAGCCCTCAGGTTGCCTAATGGGTGTTCTACTTAAGAGAAGTCATTGTAACTGAGATTCAGTTGTAATTCTACTTTTCCTTACTGCCTAACGGATATATATCAAGTGAGACTACAGCCAGCGATTTATTCAGTCCATGTTATCAACCAAAAGATTTCTGTCTCAAGTTCTGCTACCCACTGTGTGAAGTTGGCCATGCTTGCCAGAGCCCTCATCTGGGGGTTTTTGATGGCTAGCTTTGTCTTGTTAGTTTTCTGAACAAATGGAAATGAACAGCACTCACGTTTAATAAGCCTTCCTTCCTTGGAGGTCCTCTAAAGCCACCTGGACGTTGCTTTGGGCAGCCTCCTCTGAGTGGCCCTGCCTAAGCTGGGGTTGGACCGGGTGACTTCCAGAGGTCTCTTCCAACCCCAACCTATAAATAAAGCAAAAATATACCCTTACGTTTCAATTGCGTTGGAAAGGGGTGACAAGATGGTGTTGAACAGATACATCCCATTGGACTTAACCATTTGCATTTTGCCGGAATGATTATGAATTTTATTGGAGTCAAATAATTGTGACTTCATATATAATCACGAGAATAGCAGAATGTTGGTAAAGTAGAAGCAAATGATGCATCTTGTGCTGTTCTTAATAAGAACCGTGGTAGATCACAAGTGTATGATGTCATTTTCTAAATTGTTATAACAAACCTGTAGGTGTCTTTTAAGGTGAGATAATTAATCTTTTAAAAAAGGAGAAATGGCTTGAGGAGTCTTGCTTCTCTGCACTGTTAGTTCAAGTTCAGCAAAGATTGCAGGGATTTTCAGTTGTTTGAAAATGCAGTGTTCAATGAAATGCTTACTGAGTTATGTAAATTATCATATACCGCCACAAGCATTGCTTTTTGACTTCAGGAGTCTAGAAACTGAGCGAACCTGTGCTGTGTCCAGTTGTTTTACGTTTGAATAAATAAAATCTTCATGCTCAGACTGTCAGTAGGCACTATTACCAAGCACTGGTATTTTTAGAAGGATGAATTAAATGCTTTAGTTTCCTGTAGAAGTTGTGGCATTCCAAGTTCAGGCAAAACTCAGAGTTGCATTTACTTGTGAGAAAGGTCGACCTTGTGTTTGAGTAGTCCTGGTGAGCGATGACAAGTGTATATTGTAAAAAATAAAACTTAGCAGAATGAGTGAACCTTCTTCTGCAGCGTTAGGTTGCAACTGTCAGAGTGAGATTTTACTTTTCCTGAGGACTCTGGAGGAAATTTTTCAGCACAACAGATATGCAGTAGTCTTTGTTACTGACATACTTATATGTGCGCAGCAATTCTATTTTATCTACATGAAAGAACCTAAGTAATGTTTTGCTGCTGTGGAAATGTTTTGATGTGGAAGAATTACATGTGTGATCTCTGTTTTCAGAGAGCTATTGCCTATCTCTTTCCTTCCGGCTTATTCGACAAACGAGCCAGGCCGATGATGAAGGTAGGATATTTTGTTGCCTTTCTAAGTAACTGTAGCATGACGTTTCAAGTAACTATTTTCATTTTGATGATACTGGTTTGTTTATTTATTTATTTACAGCATCCTTCTGAAATTTTTCCAGAACAGAGGAGTAAGTGTTCGTGATTCTGCATTTATTTATTTATAAGTATTTATAAGTAAGTTTGTTGTGTATTTAAAATGCCTTTCATAGATCTATTTTTATGAGGAACAGTGTGTGTGTGTGGGGGGGAGTTACTGATGAACAATGCAAAGGCTGATCTCATAATATACATATTTTTTGTAATCCAAAAACCTATGTGCTTCTGGATTCTGGCATGCCATTGGTCTTTTCAGGCACTTGTGAACTGACTGTAGAAAAATGTTTTTCACTGTTTAAACAGTAGGTAAGAATGACGTGCAGAATTCGTTGAAGTCACAGGAAAACCTTTTGTTGCATTCAGTAGCTTCTTTGACAGTGCTGTCTATCACATCCCTAATATATTTGTTAATGCTATTTTAAACCAAAAGCTTTCTTGGTAACTTCGGTGCTCTAAAAGCAGTGAAATTAAGCCTTGTAATTGCTGTTTGAGAGAATAGGGAGTGGTGTGACAGTAAACTCACCCCGTGATGTCCTGTTTTTTACCTGAAAGTCGTAACTCTGCACTTAATTCATAGTCTTTAATTTTCCTTCCTGAGACACCTTAGGAAGTCTTGGTTGTATCAGTGGCATTGCCAGTATGTTGCTCGGTGAGAACCTGACTGAAGCCACCAAATCAATTTTATGAAGAATACCTAAAAGATATTGCTGTTCATTTTATTTTCCTGTTTAAAATGAATGTGGGTTTGGAATCCTTTACTCACTTGAACTATTAAGTCACAGATAAATATTTCTGAGGATCAGCAAAATCATACTGTTTTCTTTCCTTCCTTCTACTGTACCTGGAGTCAGTAGATTCTTGATGGTTTTTGGCTTTGTGCATCTTCTAGAAAGGTGTAACTTTGCCAGGAATCCTGAAATGTCAGCTATCTAATGATGTCATGCATTAATGTCTAGCTAAACGCTTACGTGAAATACAAAGTAGAAGGCAAAAGGGTAAGACAGTTAATAATGCTAATTTAAAATCCAGGAGTTGTTTATAGTGGAACTAAGCTGCTGCTGTGTTCTTTCAGGACCAAAGTATTTGTTCAGATGCTAACTCTTCTCTAAGAAGTGTACAAGCTAATTAATAGGAATATATACATCTAAAAATAACACTTTTCAATAAAATCCTTTTTTTAAAGGCAGCATCACCTGTCTGTCTGTTCATTGGATCCTTAAGAATTTTGAGTACGAAGCCATAAGTTTATCCTTCAGAATGCTTCCTGGATACTGATATGCTTTCATAGCCGCATAAATGGAAATTCATCCATTTCTTAGTAGCATGCGTGGGTAAAAGAGGGGTAAAAGACCACTCTGTTCTTTCTGTCTTTGTAAACTTTGCACCTTTGCCTTGCACTTGGGATATATTGTTGCTTAATGTTCCAGTGCAGTTCATACCATCCTTTATCAGACAGGTTCTTGGAGTCTTGTCTTAGTCTATAGCTCCTAGATTGCTTCCTCTGAACTTTACTGGATAAAATGGCCAGAAGCTTCTTTACAGTTTTCAGATTTTAAAAGGTCTCAGGTATTTATTTTTGTTTGCGTTGTTTATTTGGAAGAGATCTGTGTCATGTTAAGACATTTAAATTTGCTAATCTCATTTTTTTTCTTAGATTGAAATTCATGTCTGTAAAGAATTTTTTTTAAAATGTATGAAAATAAACTGGATGCTCTGAATTAAATGTTTTGTTGTAGAACTAATTATGTAAAACGTAGCATCAGTCTTTTGTTTAAATGTAGCCCGAAAACATCAACATGAACAAGACTTAAAATCCCACAAGTTCTGAATTTGAGTTAGCTGCAAAAAACAACTGTACAAATACTTAGTTTGATTTAGGTATGTTGTGCTAGTAAATAATATGCTTTAGGTTTAAAGCATTGTTTTCCAGAGCAGTTGATCTTTAATCTTTTGCAGTCATTCTGTAGATTTCAATTCTCTTAATTTTTACTTATTTCTGAAGTGGGTGCTTGCATCTGTAATGCCAACAGCAGTCTCTCAAAGTTTATTAAAGATGTATGTGTGAAATTTCCTCATGTTAAGAGAGATTTAGAAGTATTATGTTACATCATTGGAATTGCAGCTAGGTTGTTTCTTAACAAGGTAGTCTAAATCATTACATTTCCAGACAGTTTGAATACCCGTGAAATGTCTTTCTTCTCTGATATTTAAAAAGGCAGTCAGTATTACAAAAGAGGTCTATAGCTGCAATTAAATACAAAGATTTTTTTTAGTGAGTGTGTATTACTTTCTTGTCTAATTGTGCTTTTCATTAGAAATCCAGTGGGGAGAAGATGGCCGTCCATTTCACTTTCTCTTTTACACTGGCAAGCAGTCGTATTACTCATTAATGCATGTAAGTACATTATAATCTATAGTAAATAATGTTAATTCCAAGTCAAGTGTGTGTTATTCTAGAGATGCATGTTAGGAGCTCCTCCTTTTCACAGGAGGCCATATCACCACTGAAGATAAATGCAGCGTGTATTTTTGTCCTCTTATCTATTTTATTAGGAGTGTTTTAATGTCATGCTTAGGAGAAGAGAGTACGTAACTGTTCCTGCTTAATTTTTGATTTGTTTTTCAGTCTTGGCTGAGGTCTGCGTCAAATAGTCTGAACACTTTCATGTAGGCTGTACCCACTCAGTAGCATAAGGTTAGTAGTAGAGAATGCACAGACAACGGAAACAGCCAGCCTCAGAAAAATCGTTGTAGGATAAAATATAAAAAAAAAAACAACTTGTTTTTTTTTCCTTGAAGGGCAAAGCTTTAGAAAACGTTATTTGTGCTGACATTTAGTGTGAAGAAAATTTGCATTTAAACTGCTTAATTGATTTTTCTGAGACTGTTTCATTCATGCAAACTTGAGGCTTTTTTCTGATTAGCATGGTTCCAGGAGTAAAGGATCTGCATCTGTTTACCTTTATGATAGGAGCTTTATCTGAACATAACAAGTCCCTGAGTCCTAACACAGGTTATGAATAGACACTTCATATCTGTGACTGTCAATAGAGCAAACATTATCCATCTCTTTAGAAGAGTTAATAAAGAGTGTGTGTTCCTTATGTGTACTCAGAAGCAATACTGCTGTATGCTGAAGAATTTAATTCCGCAATCATTTTGGATTTTTTCCACATTCAAGTCTTAAAAAAAAAAAGGAAATTTAACTCTGTGATTCCTCAAAAAAAAAAAAATAGTTATCGAAGTCAGTGCATAGTTTTATGGAGTATAGTGTTTTCATTAGAATTATCTGATATTTGTGTTCTGTGTACCCAAAGGACAAAATCCCCACTTGTCAGGTACATTTATTTCTTTAGGAGAATAAAAACCAGCTCCCCCCCCCTTTTCCTCCTTTTATTTTTTGTTTTTTTTTTGTTTTGTTGTTGACCTTGGGCAAATGAGCTTCTTGCCCTGGCAGAAATGAAATGAATGATAAATGTAGAGTGTGTCTTTGCTGAGTAATGGAGCTGCAGCATAGGCTTTCCACAGAGGTTTTCTCCTGCACAGCCCGAGGCAGCCCGAGGACCCCTGCTGTTCATTTAAATAGGTATGTCAAATCTGCCTCGAAACGCCGCTGGTTTGATCTGTGGTAATATTTGTGAAGGTTCCATATGGACTTGAGCCCCCTGCAGTGCTAAGAAATAATGTACAACGCTTCATGGTGCAGACGCAAATTTGCTCTGAAAAGGGATGCAGTGCTGCGTTTTAGCTGTCGGAGAGGATGATGGAGCTGACGCGCTAGGCCTGTCAACTTGTTACACGGATGGGTTGCACGCAGCGAGGCTGTGGAAAATCTGTGCCTTTTAACTTTTCTACTTAATCACGGTTGTAGCATTGCCTTTAGACTGTATGCTACATTAATTCTCTTCCTGCCTTCTGCCTTTCATCCCAAGTTTCACGGAAAAAAGTAAAGCATGCAGGTCTTGTAGAGGAGCCTTATCAAACAGCTGTCATCTGACAAGCCATTTGCATTTGTTTTGGCTGAAACAGAGCAACCCAAGGGCAAGATGTTTTGTTGCATTCCATCATAATGAAGAAATTACAAATTTTACAAGGAGCACAAGTTTATTTTTAGCTCTTCTGAGTAGTTGGAGTATGCAAGATTGCCTTGGAAATCTCAAAGAGAATAGCGTGCATCTTGTTTCTAACAGTGGCAACCACCTTCAAACAAAACCTCTTTGACAAACACAAATTTCATTAGTATAGGGTATTTAAGTGCTAGAGTGTTCTTAGAATGTTTCTGAATATCTTCATTAAATAGACTTCAGTAAGCCTGAATCCATTAAGGGAGATTTAATAGTGGTTTTTTTTTTTTTCCTAGTCAGCCAAATTAAAGAAGAAATCTGCATGAAATTCCCAGTGTTGTTTTAACCTCTTATTAGGCTAATATGTATTTAAGAAAATGTATTTTTAAATCTCAAAACTAATTAATTTGACTAGGAAAAAAGAGGGGTTGTGTGTTAATACAGTGTAGTGTAAGTGATCAGTTCCACTTGAGGATGTCCTTTTAAATTGCTACATTAAGTCTAATAAATCGGATAGACATAATATTTAGCTTAAGTTTGTATGCTGTTAATTACTACATGGACTCCTGCAGAATTTCACTTTTATTAATTTTCAGTGACATCAGTGTTAACAGTACTGTTTGTGTAGTTAATGCTGGTAAATAATATTATCCACTTAGTGAAAATAGAAACTGTATGTATTCATGTGTATTATAGCAGCCAATATATGCGTTGCTATGACTTGAATATTAAATGGACTTTCATAAAGGTTATTCACTTTATATTCCATTGTTGTCTTTGTTTTGCCTGTTGAATAAAGTTTAGCTGTAGGGAGAGCACAGTTTCTTTTTTTCACATAGATGGAAAATGTTTACTATATGCAACAATTTCACAAATGTTTGACTGTATATTTGATCATCATTTAACTTACAAGTTTTTTAGAGAGGATGTGGTCATATTTTTGTAATGTGTAGAGTAAGAGACAGTGGGCTCTTTGTACAATTCTTATACAGCAAAATAATTTAAATAACTGCTGCTTTACTTTTTTAGAAATATCAGAAACGAGTAATAGATATAATGGAGCATTTTAACTCTTCCAAAGGAACCTGCACGCTGAAGTGAAAAAACATAAAGACAAAATACAGTGTGTAAATGCTATGAACTTTGCAGAATAACCAAAATGTTACATGTAAATGCAGAAATAGTTATTTTCCATTTAAAACAACAACAAAAAACGTCGTCTTCTGGGTTTCCACTCAGTAATTTATTTCAAAAAGAAAAATTATACCGCATAAAATAATATTTCTTATTTTAAAAGACTGCAGCCTTATGTGGATCTGGATTTTGATCCTTCTGTTGGATACGGAAGCAGTTCAGTGTGTAGCCAGTCTTGTAAAATCAGCTATTTTGATTGTGTAATAGCTGAGTTTACAAGACACACAGATGTGTACATTCATGAATTGGACTATTGAATCCTGAAGTGATTGGTAAAATCTTCACCTGCCAGCTTTGAAAATGCAAGCGTGCCTTCAGACGCTTTCGTTAGCCTTTGGGGAGTGAAGATTTGTCAGATAAATTATTGGGCATTACAAGCGATTCCTGATTTTACAAAGAATCACCCATGTACTTTACTGCTCACGTGAGTGGGTTCTTTAGTCTGTGACTCCCTCTCTACACAGAGATTAAACACTTGCATTCATTATTTTTTTTTTAATACTTCAGAGCAGAATTCTGTCTCATAAGGGATTGACTTTTATTACTGATTTGTTTTGCACATCATTTTACAGTATTTTTCAGTGTGTGTTACTGCTATGGATTAACTGGAGCGTTTTGAAGATATTGTCTTAATCCCTGCAAGGGCACATTTTTAACTTAGGCGTGCTCAGGCTGGGAGTACCTACAGAGTGTCTTAAGGAAACATCTTGCTCTTTTAGCTGTTGTAAAGTTTTGTTTCTGGTTGTAACAATGAATTTCAGAGTGGGTGGCAACCAGTACCTCATTTTATTTGTATTTGTATATCAGTAGGGTTTTTAAAGAGCAGTGATACAGTTGTGTTTTTGTCAGGCTTTTGTTGGGGCTTATTTTTCCAGTAAAAAAATCTATCCCAATAAAACTAACCCTATAAAAAATATGTGAGAAGTGTCATGAAGGTGATGGAAGTTTTTGAGTAGGCAGAGCCGTCTTCTTTGCCAGGTAGGAAGGTGACACTACATGCCTTCCAAGAGATAAGCAGAGAGGCTGCGCAAGAGTGAGAGCTTCATGTATATGTATTTGTGGTGGCCCTGCCCACAGTGGGGGTTGATGATCTAGATGATCTTTTAAGGTCCCTTCCAACCTAAGCTGTTCTAAAATTCTGTATTTACAAGCTAATAATCCATTGCCCTATTTTATTATCTGACAAGTCTCAGTGTCCAGAATATCTTCTCTATGCCTCATTTCCACATACAGCTGATCTCCTCCTACAGAAATCCATAGTACTTACTGCAATCTAAAGCCCGTGTTCCAATGAATTATCTGCAAATACCTGCAGCCAAAGCTTTCCTGCCTTTCTCTTCCCTCCCCACCACAGTCCAAGCAGAAGCTTCCATCCTGGTTCTTTCTCGTGTGTAACTACAAGCGCGTACTAAATTTCTTGCTGTCAGGCACACTTCATGCCCTCTAACCCAAACCATGCATTTGCTTTTCCTATATAAAAAAATCATTTTTGCACTATAAATCTGCTTGGAATTAGAGCTGTTAAGTTTATTAGAGCTGATGCGATATGAACCTTGCCCAAAGTAGTACTACCATACCTTGTTATCTTACAGATCTGTGTATATATTTCTGAAATTATGATTTGTTATGCTCTTTTTTTATTATTCCATCTGTGTGAAGATAAATAGGCTTTTTTAATTGAGAAATTTTCCTAGTTTCTACCTGAGACAGTTACCTCTGTCAAAATTGAAGGATTTCTTCAAGGCATGCTACTGTAATACATGAGTTCCTGTGCTGTCTCAAGAAGTGGACACTTGTGTGCTTCAGGATTTTATACTGTGGAGTTACTCCAAAAATACTGTTGTTTCACAGTCCTGTTAAAAATACTGCCAACAATCACAGGCCTCTGAGGGTTGTCCTCCTTTAAATGCTTTGAATGCAGCTCAGATACCGATCAGTTCTTAGTTCATGTATTTTCATTATGCATATTTTTAGTAAATGTTCTTGTGTTTTTATTAGTGGATAAATCGGCCTGGACTGTAGATGCTTGTAACTCTAAGCAAGATGCATTTTTGGTGTTTTAAACAAATATAAACTTGCAGATATTTCATTGCATCCTGTTGCAAATCGCAGTATTACTCATGTTGAGAACTGGAATTGCAGTGTTGAATTTTTGACAGTATGTAGCTTTCTCACATTTGCTTTCCCAATCTGTTCTTTTGTAATGTAAGCATGTAGAGTTGTTTACAAGCTTTGTATTTTCATGTCTTAATGGAAGTAAATGATTTTGCCTACGTCTACTTTGTAGTGCAGCAATTCTTTTTCTTCAGTATTATTTGTAGTTGTTTCTCCAAATATGTTAACTTGTGATTTAAATCACTTCTGTAATTCAGAGTACTAGATGTAGTATTCTCAGACAGAATATTCTGAAAGCTTCTGAACTGAGGTGAAAATACTTCATTAAAAGCATGTCACTCCTGTAATGTTTTCAGTATGGATTTTTGGATGTTTCTGCTTTTGGTTTTCTGAAGTTGTAAATCACTGTCACAGCAACACAGTTTGGAAATGCATAGCTGTGAATTTCAAGAAAACTGTTCTGAAAGAAAAGTTATACAAAAAGAATGCAGTGGTATATTGTAATGTTTGAAAGAAAAGAAATTCTGATTTTGATAAACGTGTAAAAATGTATAACTTCGTCCCTTGAGTGTGCCACAGTAATAGAGAATTCTGATTGATACAAACCATCAGTAAAACTGACAACCTAAATGTACAAAAATCTTGGGAAACGAAATAATCTGCAATTTTACACCTTCTCACATTTTTGAAGATGACAAGGCTGAAATGTGAATGCTCTGTTGAAATTATTGTGCTTTATGTTTTGGAGGTGCATCCCTTACACAGATGTATCTGTTTTACTGTATAAAATGAACATTTTTGTATGAGCCCTGTGTTGTAAGAAGGCAACAAATGCTGAAGAAAAATAACAGAGTTCAATATTAAGTATATTGAACTTCATGTGAAAATATTACATATACTGTCTAAAAGTTCACTGATTTAGCTTGAACATAACTGTATTCTTTTGCGGGATGTTTGTTTTTTGATCTGTTGAGTTCTAGATGCTGGGACAGTGAAAACGTAAATGCATTTTTATAACAAAATCTAATATTGAATGGGAAATGCATTTCAATATTTGTTCCACACATGTTTTAGGAAACATATGAAAAACTTATGAATGTTCAGAAACATCAAGAGCAACTGACCACTCAAGGCATCTCTCCACAGAAGGAGAAAAAGTAAGTTTCCAGTTGGAATGGATCTTGAGATTGATTTTCTTGAAATGCTTTAGTTGTTTTGGCTCATTGTGTAGTTCCCCCATCCTGCCTGAATGCGTTTTCAGACTTTTTTTTTCCCATTACTTGGCTAATGTTTGTATGCTAATTTCTGGTTTAAAAGTCTATCTGTAATCCATATGTGCAGAGTACTCATTGCTCACTCCTGAAGTCGGTGAACTCTCAGCTTTTTCTCTTGCTCTTTAATCACTCTCTGTTCTTTGTGTTGTCTTGTGTCCTATATAAGATGTCTGAAGTGTGTCTTGAAAATATTTGGAGAGTATCCAGGGTTGTGTGTGCCTGTGTAAAGTTTGCTAGTTATTTCTTCATTAATGATTTTTGAAAGGGTGGTAAACTCTGAGAAAACGAGACCTTGGTAAATACCAAATAAATTGCTTGATCCTTACTTTGACTTACTTTGAAGAGCGTCAAAATCCTTTATTATTTTTCTTTTAAAGGCTTTGATTATCTAGATCATCAAAACCATAGTAGTTTTGGAAAAATTTGTTTGAATATCACCATTACTAGCAATTGAATTCAGTTTCTCTTCTTTCTTTAATTTTTCTGGTACATGCAGCAAGCTCTTCAGCTTGCCCTCATCCACTGAATGGAAAAGGTGTACATACGTTAACCAGAACAAGCTGTGGAGAGTGCTGTAGTTGTTGGTTTCTCCATGTGTACAGTTCAGATCTTCTTTGAAATGGGTGTTTATTTTAAGAACTATTTGCTCCTCTTAGTTGGTGTTCCTGCTTTTGGATACAGTTAGGAAGCTTGAATTTTCAGTGTTTATTTATTTATATTCTGTTACTCTTTTTCAATGTTCGAGTTGTTTTTTCCTTTGCTTTTGCTGTTCATTTTCTGGCCAGATGTGTGTGGTTCTAGTTGCGGATCATGTTGGCTTGTCATTTCTTAATTTCAGACATTTATTTGAGTAAGACAAAGTGTTAATTTGTTGAAATTCTTTCTTAAATAAGTTATTTAAGAAGTAAATGTTTTTTCATGGTGTCTGTATAGCGTCCTATGAGCCACAGTATGTTTTATCATAGGTTTGTGTTAGTTTCTAAACAAACGAGAACAAATGAATTTAGTTGCTTGGTGTATACTGCTGAAAAATAACCTCACTCCTTACAGAGCTCAGATGGTGGATTTACTGATGTGAAAAATGACCTAAAGGGTAGTCAGTGTTGAAAGTGTGGTTTGTTTTTATCCCCTCCTTCTGTTATGTTTATAAAAGCTCTGGGAGTTTAAAGGATTTAAGGGATGTGGTACTTCCTCTGAGATTAGCCTGGATAATTCATCTCCTCAAGGTGGGTAGGAGAGGGAGGGAAATCTTTATGTTTTCAAGAAAACAATCTATCATGGACTCACTGTAATATCAACTGTAGGGCTGGAACCTGACCTTGAAATGCTTAAGCTTATAGCTTTTCATATATTTAAAATAAATCACTGGTTTCACTGGAAGTAGCTAGTTGTAAATATATGTTTGAGTTTGTCAGAATTGGGAGTATTTAAAATTCCTATTGAAACTAGTGTTGTTTCCAAGTAAACATTTCTTGCGCCCTGACTTGGAAAAGCGTTAGAATACATACTTAAATAGTATTCAGAATCACCTTGAGTAGGAATGCTTTTTTGAATCAGAACTTGCTCATTAAGATNTTTCCTTTAAAACCTAACAATCAAGCTATTTAAAATTTCAAGAGATACTTGACTTAAAGGGCAACCTCTTGAAATAAATTATCCTTTGCTACTGTGTGGCTCTCTTTCCCCCTTACACCCCCTCTGAAGTTCTTCAACATGTGATTAAAGAGTAAACACCACTGTGTTAACCCATTTGTGCTAAAAGCTGGGATGTCCCGTTAAGAAGTGTTACTGGCACAAGTACCAGACAGTTGGTCACAGGACATGAAGTTATGCCATCTTCTAAAACACATTTTTCATGTAGACATTGTATCTTTACTCTTGAAGTTTTCTTCACTTACAAGTGCTTATTACATTATATATATATATATATATATATTATTCTGTTTCCAGAATTTTCAGCACAAAATTAATGTTATGTTTTGTACTCTAGCAACAGACCCTGGAGCTCTGACATCACTCAAAAAGCTATTTCTAGCTGACAATCTGACACACATCTGTGGTAAAGTCTTTGAAGATCAGGAATATAAATATGCAAAAGTTTAAGTATTACAGAGGCTGAAGGTGAAGAAAGCTTTCATGAGTTCTTTTTCACTTGTGGAGTATGAAGAAAAATATAAATAGTTATGATTTTGTCTGCTAATGCACACACAACAAGAAAGCTTTTTTGCAAAATAAAAGAATTGGAGCAGGTAACACTAGCAGCTCACACTTAGGTATTTCAAATAAATCTAAACATCAGTGTTTGTTCCATAGGCTGAGACTCTGTGGTTCTATATACAAGAGCCAAAACATAACAGGTCTTTTTTCACCCATAAACAGCCAGTTATCACATGTTACAGTTCTAGATGATAAATGAGCAAGGGGCATCTTTGCTACTATCATACTATTTGTGTAATGATACTGCCCAGAAGAGATACAAGAACACTCTGTAGAGAAAGTACTTGGAATACCCAGATAAAAAGTGTTTTATTCTCTGGTACTATCATATTCAAGCGTAAATTTCCAAAAGAAACCTGAAGTTGGTCACACAGCTGTTATGAAACCTAATGCTACTTAAAAAGATCTAAATAAGAAAATAAGATGTATGTAAAGAAGCACTTCGAATCTGTGGTCCACCAAAGTGATACAGCCTACTGATATTGGGAAAACTACAAAAAAATTCTCCTCTCCCATACTTCATTTCTAGAATAAACAAACACATACCCCAGACTAGACCACAGATTTATGTAGCTTTATATCTTGTTTCAAATATTTTATTCTGTAGCCAACCACTAAGAAAATGAATCCTTATTTCTGACCATCCTCCTCTGCGACTTCTCTCACTTAGGATTATTATGACAAACATTCTCCACAGGTTTATCATTTAACACACACAAATCCTTTGTGTTTTCCATCTTGAACATTCTTTATTGTAGAGAAGAGGTGGAAGGTTCTAGTTCCACTTCTTCATAATAGGAATTCTAATTACAGATAAGTGGTCACTGTGCTCAAGCCCAGAGAACACAATTAGGCCTCTCAACACTAACAGAAGAAAAGCTAAACTATGTTAGCAACAATGGAAAACCCTTAATTGTTCTGTACTGTGGTACATAAAAAAAAGGGACACTGGGCACTTTTAAAGGCAACATGAAATCAATGTGATAGTGCTACAAGCATATATCTTCCATTGGAAGGATAACATTTTTGAAGAACACCTGCCTGTATGTAGTACCTTTTAGTATCCAAATAACGCACAGAGTTCATGTTTTGAAGACACAAGCCTCCTTAAGATTAGAAAGATTAATTACTTACATCATCATCTGACAGTTTTTCTAACAACATTCCTTCCAATTCCATCTTAGTCAGCCATCTGCTGCCAACCAGGTTTCTGTTAAAAATATCACATATATTCTCCCCTTAATTAACCAAGCAATTAGAGCTGCATCACAAAGGACCACACTTACAGTCTTAGTTCAGAAATACATTTTCCATCACAAACGAATACAGATCACATTCCCATAGTAAACAGGATAAGGCCTATGTTGATTTTAAGAGATATTTTCAAAGGAGGGGTAACTTCACATATTGAATATATGAAAATAAAATTACATATTTCACTGGTGTTTTTCATATTATTGAGGTCTGATACTGATTACTCTTGGTAATTTTGTAGAAGTAAGCCATCTACTCCATAGCTCAAAATAAAATAGTTTTAATTTAGTTTTAGTTTTAACACTCTGCTAAGAAAAGTCTGATTTACAAGCTACAAAGGAAGAAATAAAAGGCAGGATGTTAAAATACATATATACGTCTGAAGCAAAACAATTTTGCCTGTGCTCTTCAATTTCTTGGTTCCACACCAGAACTCCACTAGTAGTAATGATGGTCAAAGTAACTACACACCTCATCTTTTCTACTATGTAATCTTGATACACTCAGTAAAGTAACTGCACTGAAATGATAGCAACTGCAGAAATTTTGAAAAGAATAGTCTCATATGGAGATATGAACACAAAAAAAGCTTGCAACAAGTCTTTGGGAAATATGTATCACACAAAGATTGACAATACAATGCCAAAGTTATGTAGGAAACTTAAGGCAAAGCAATAGTGCAGCTTTCCTAACGCTGTAGGTTGGGTATTTGCTTGTGTGTGTTTTTTTTTGTTTTTAAGAAATTATCTTAATGAGCAAGTTCTGATTCAAAAAAGCATTCCTACTCAAGGTGATTCTGAATACTATTTAAGTATGTATTCTAACGCTTTTCCAAGTCAGGGCGCAAGAAATGTTTACTTGGAAACAACACTAGTTTCAATAGGAATTTTAAATACTCCCAATTCTGACAAACTCAAACATATATTTACAAATAGCTACTTCCAGTGAAACCAGTGATTTATTTTAAATATATGAAAAGCTATAAGCTTTAGCATTTCAAGGTCAGGTTCCAGCCCTACAGTTGATATTACAGTGAGTCCATGATAGATTGTTTTCTTGAAAACATAAAGATTTCCCTCCCTCTNAAAACATAAAATTAATTTTTTGCTCAAAAATCTGGAAACAGAAAAATATATATATATATATATATATATAATGTAATAAGCACTTGTAAGTGAAGAAAACTTCAAGAGTAAAGATACAATGTCTACATGAAAAATGTGTTTTAGAAGATGGCATAACTTCATGTCCTGTGACCAACTGTCTGGTACTTGTGCCAGTAACACTTCTTAACGGGACATCCCAGCTTTTAGCACAAATGGGTTAACACAGTGGTGTTTACTCTTTAATCACATGTTGAAGAACTTCAGAGGGGGTGTAAGGGGGAAAGAGAGCCACACAGTAGCAAAGGATAATTTATTTCAAGAGGTTGCCCTTTAAGTCAAGTATCTCTTGAAATTTTAAATAGCTTGATTGTTAGGTTTTAAAGGAAATCATAAACATTAAAGTAACTCAGCTTGAACAGCCAAAGATAGATAGATAGGTATTTCCTGTATATATTATGAAATATAATCATTTAAGAGGTTCAGTTTAGTAAAATAAAATTATTTCCAAGTGAATTAATATGCTGACTTACTGAAAATGAGGGGAAAATCTTTTCCCATTTTAATAATAAAGGAATGAAGACCCCCTCAATGTTTTCTTTTTGAAAGTGGGATGAATTTCATTGTAATAGAATAATCCTATATTATGAAGGGGTTGGTTCTACTTTGAATTAATGCTTCATTGTTGCCTCAAGAAAGAACTAGGTATCTTTAGTCACACAGAAAGTGATGCATCTGCATGCTGTTCTTAAATCAGCATGTAGGTGCAAGTGTCATCTTGTCAAAAATCATCAATGAAAGTGAAGTAGAAAGTAAGTATGTAAAAATAGAAAGTTTTACAGCAAATGCAATTACACTTGCATCCTTTAATGAAGTCTTGTTGTCTACAGTACTCAAGGTTCATTCAACTTTTAGAAAAATTGATGACGTTGCCATGTAGTGACACTGAGGAGAATTATATTAGAAAGTTTTCCAAAGAAATTCCTGTGCAGTTGCAAAAAGTATCTATTGAACCCTTGAAGTACGATGAGCAAGGAGTGGCCTTCAGCACTGGTGAAGGTAATAATTTTAAGTTGGTTGGTAATGGTGCAGACTTGTTTTTTTTCATACTGTGTTCTTTGTAATGTGAATGTGTGCATTACGCTGACTGCCTTGTTTTATACGCTTATGTGTATCTTGGTTGTGTAATTGTTAATTATGTACTAAAACACCAAGTTATGGTAGAGCTTGTTAATGAAGTTGTTGGCGTAATACATCAACTTTGAGTTCTGAGACCTATGCAGAGAGAACATCAGAATCACTTGTGACAGAGCACTGGCACAGGCTGCACAGAGAGGTGGTGGCGTCTCCTTCTCTGGAGACGTTCAAGACCCGCCTGGACACCTACCTGTGCAACCTGGGCTAGGGAGCTGCTTTGGCAGGGGGTTGGACTTGTTGATCTCTAGAGGTCCCTTCCAACCCCTGCAGTTCTCTGATTCTGTGACCTTATTGTGCTACACGTACAATTAAAAAAGAATTTACTGTGAAAAGTTGCCTGTTGACCATAACAAAGGGATGGCTGAGCAGAGCACAAACACATACAGAAAATTCCATGGATGTAACAGCACAGTTGCTTTGTACAAAAGTGCTTAGACCAGCATGTAACCTTTAGCATGACTTGTGTAGGTGGTTCGTCACATGAGAATTTTAAAGATACAAAGAATAAGAAGCAAGGCATTTCAGTGTATACAAACAGCTGAGGAAAATGCAAAGAATTAGAGAACTTAATTGTTCAAGTTGATGAACAATAGCTGGCATTATGAGACAAGGGCAGGATTCAGTCACTGGTGCTTAAACAGAGATGTTAGTGAAGAGACAAGAGTGATCGTCTGGGAAAACTGTTATAGCAACAACATGAATAGAAAAGTTGGAAGACTTTCTGGACATAGCATAAGCAGATTTGTGCATGCATGTACACACTTCATGCTGTACATTTGGTACATTTTGGTAGTGTCTTCAGAATAGTAGTTACTGTATTTATACAAGTCATCTTATTTAAGAAAAGCCATCATAGTACATTCAAGAACAGTCCTGTTAGTGTCCCATAATCTCTCTAAATTAAGCAAAATGTGTAGTTTCTTTCATTATAGCAGTGATTGCTTCCTTTGTGCTACAAGAGATTGTTCTGAGGTTTTAGTACTGAGTATCACATTTTAACATGATGCTACAGAACTGAATTGCAACTAGTAAATTCTGAGGAAACAATTCTAAATGTTGCATAGACATTGCTTGTATCAGTGTAGTTAGTATTGAACTTTAAGGATATTCACATGGAAAACTTCTTTGCTTGATTTTTGTGAAGTCATTAGGCTTTGAAATTGTGCATAGGTGTTCAGCAAACTTAATTTTTGCATACATTGGCCTCACTAGATCCAGAAAGTGTCCTGACCTTCTGAACTTATGGGAGGTAGACTATGAATTCTTCTCCACCTCAGTTGACTTTATTTCCCCCTTAATAGTATTGATAAAAATATATGTAACACTGATTGTCCATTGTTTGTGTTTACTCTCCCCCGCCCCTACTTTTTGTTTTGTTGCTGAATCCAACTCCAAAATGAAACATCTGGTACTGTATGGAAGTGTAAAGATCAGCTTAACTTCTTGGGTACTTGAAATTCTGTAGAATATTAAAGGCGCATAACTGGTTGCTCTTGATTTATTTAAGGTGTGAGAAAAACATCAAAAGCTACTGCAGTAGTTTACGACAAAGGGACTGGAAAAATTACGGTGAATGGAATAGATGTTTTACATTACTTCCCAGTCCTGCAGGACAGGTGAGAGTACAATGAAATGCTGTATTTCTAATGTACTGAAAGTATTCCACCAAAAGTAATGCTATACAATTATGTTTTGGTGCTGTATTCAGCACAGCTTGCTATGGAGAAGACTTCTCAAAAAGGATAGAAACCTTCCTTTGTCAACCTTTTGGTGAGCTGAAGATCAGGGTGAGAGACTGCTCAGTCGTGTTATCCAGATCTTGGCATCCATAATTAGCAAGACAAAATTAATTGCAAAACTGAACTTTGAGTACTTAACATTGACAGTTTGAAAATTATCCTTGCTGCTAATTCTGTACTGATCTGGTGTATTTCAGTGAGACCTCAGGGATGCAAATAGCTTTCTGGATGTCTATTTTAAAGCTAACAGTTTTCGTGTATAATGTGATAGGAAATGTACATAACAACTTTATAGGGACTTTAATTTATTGAGTTGTATTTTTGTTTTTATTTTTAGAGAACAGTTGTTGTTCCCTTTCCAGTTCCTTGACAGAGTTAGAAAGCATGATACAATTTGCACGGTCTCTGGTGGAGGAAGATCCTCACAGGCTGGAGCAATACGTTTAGCCACTGCAAAAGCCTTGCGAAGTTTTGTGACTGAAAAAGAGGTGGAATTTATGAGACAAGGTAGGAATAGAGACTTGATTTCAGTGTTTCCCAGTGCAAGTGAATTAATACAAGAATAATTAAGGAGTAGGTTGTGCAAATTTGAATGAATAATCCCAGTGAAACCTTGTATGCTGTATGAATGGGATCTGAATTTATGAATTTTCATTTTTTTTCACAGCGTCCTTTGTATACATTTTGGATGCCTTAAGCATTTTTCCATCTATTCGTGACCTCTGTTAGATCTGTAAACCAGCTTTTATTGCATCTACATAAAATCACAGGATGTGCTTGTAGATTCATTATCAAAGAAGTCTGAATCAGGCACTGTGAGCTGTAGGATACTAAGATTGTATTGTCTTTTACTTGTATACTTGTGCCTTGCTCATGTTTAGAAAGTTTAATTCTCAAATTTAAGCATTGGAACTTCAAAGAGATAGTAATGAGTGTAAGCATACTATATGAAATGAGCCAGACTGATGGAGTTTCTTTTCTCTCTTGCATTAAGAGTTGCCAGCTTACTTAAATGAGATGGAACATATTTGGATAGCTGCACTGTTCGGTACTTCTGAGTGATTAGATGCAATACTGTTGCAGCAAATACAGAGTTATGAACAGGAAACTTTTAACTATGTTCTTTCCCAACCAGTAGGGCTTACTTCTGTTTATTATTGGCTGAACAGTTGATATTTTTTCTACTCTGTTGCCATCCATAGATGTAAAGTTTTGTTTGTGCTAGAGCTTTTACAACCAGATTCTCTGATCGTAATTGTTCAGTATTGACAAGTGAGATTTGCTGGGAACACTCCTATAAACTGATATTTTAATGAGTTTGGTATCTTTAAGGAGACCAGCATAGTTCTGAACAGAGCACACAAGATCCCTTGGATATAGGAAAAAGATACTAGAACTTCAATAGTGCATGAATATCATTTGTAAATGAATGAATGTTTAATTGAGGTGCATGCTCAAAAGTCTTTTGCAGATAGGAGCGTGCAATTAAAAAAGTTAAGAGACATCATTCTAAAGGCTTAAACAAGATCTGTAATAGGACATAATGAGATTTCTCAGTGGTCCATAAAGTAAAACGTGAAGTTCATTTACCAAAGAAAAACTTTAAATATTGGAGAAACAGATTAAAGGACCTACGTAAAACAAGCTAAAAATTTATCCTTCCACATATCGTAATTTATGTACAATCTAGACCTATGATGTTTATGAATAACAGTAAACAAATGGGTGCTTCTCCGTGTTTTGTAGCTGGGCTGTTAACGGTTGACCCACGCGTGAGGGAGCGAAAGAAGCCAGGTCAAGAGGGAGCACGGCGGAAGTTCACCTGGAAAAAACGCTAAGTCTGAGTATTTCACAGAAGGCAGAATGCTCCAAGAATTTCAAAGCATAGCAAATTACTGTTGTATAAATATATATAAAGAAATAAAGACTTTTTTTTTTTTCAATTATAAATAGTGCTTTCTGTATGTAAGAATCAACAAATGACTTTCTTAAAGTTTATTTAAAATCACGGGAAATGGTCACAGTGGTTTGTTGAAATAATAGATGCTGAATGCCAGCTTTCTGCTGAAGTTAATAACAGTTTATGAGACTATTAATAGGTTGTAACTTTTTGAAAAATGAGCTTGCTCGTTTTGACAGTGACATACCTGTCAAAGTTCTGGAATTAAGCAGCTCCTAAACAAGTGCTGGCTGAGTGTTGAAGTGCCTTCCCCTTTTTGCATCTCGGGTATCTGAGGATAAGTGGTGCACATAATTCAACCTAAGCTACAGTGGAGTTGAGGAACTACTCAGGATGACACAGCTGTTGGGGGCAGTTGATAGAGAAACATTCATAGATGCTAACTTCTGATGCTGGAAACTGCCTCCAGGATACCTCCCCAGGGTTAAGGAGGAAGTGATTCATATTTAATATCTAATTTTAGGTGCTCTGAGTCACCCTCTGAAGGAGTCAGCTTTTTTTCTTCCATCAAATGCAAAAAGAGCTGAAGGGGTTAGACTGAAGTTAATCTTCTTCACCTGTTTAAATCTCAAGGGATCTGACCAAAGAGGTGTGTTCTGAATATGGCTAATACACAAAGATAGCATTGAACTTTTTGCCAAATCCAGTCAGAACTTTTTTTTTTAATTATAAGCAGGAGGTGATGACAGTGCAGCCCACCTCCTGTCTATAATTGTACTCTTCCAAAATAGATTAGCACAAAACTTTGGTTTGTTTCTATCTTCCTTCCTGGGACAGAGGTCAAAGGCAAAGCATATCTTCATTCTTTCCCTTAGGAACTGGACTATAGCGGAAAAGAAAATAATACAGATCAAGCCAGAGGAAAGTGGACAAAGAAAATACCTCCTGGTAGCTGTAACAACAAGGCCCTCTCTGTTGCCATGAGTATGATGAGAACACAGCCCTTCCTCATGCTTGCTGTAGATACCAAAAATATTGCTCCTCAGTGATAAAAAGAAGGCTGCTAGCAGATCAGGGAAGCTGATAAATAAATGAGCAATCTGTATTGGGCCATTGTTTTCCCAAAGTACCATTCAGGTGGCAGCAGCAAACATGTAGATTTCTTGGACTGAATCAAACAGGGCAGGGTGCATCCTTGACAGGTGTGTTTCTGATTGCTTCCCTAGAACCACTTGGCTCATGTTTGTTTATTGAGAATGCTCAGTAAACTTGGGTGTGATTTCTCTATAGAGTCACTGATAGCTTCCACATCACTAAAATAGCTGATCTCTTTCAAAATATGTGATTTATTCAAAGCTGAATTTAACAGCTGAGACAATTCACCTGACTCTTTGAAAAGCAAATTGAGGCTAAATGAGGCATGTTTTATGCTAGTGAAAATGAAAAAAACTAACTAGCCTTTCCGCTCATTTAATTCCAAATTGTTAATGTATAGCATGGTAACTCTATGAGGTTTCAGAAGAAGTTGTGGCTTTTATTAAAAGCATTCAGTAAGTATCCATTCTAAGACAGAGATGTAAGGATTCTTTTAATGCGAATACCAAGTGCTTACATTGTGCTAGCTGTAAATAAAGAAAAGGGGCTAAGAGACAAAAAATCATGCATCATAAAGACAAATGAGTCTGATAAATCATGTTTCATCTTCCTACCTAAGTGTTAGGCAGTAAAGCTATAGTAAAGAGTTCAGCAGGATATCAGTATCAACAAACAAAGTCCTCTAATCATGTTTGAAAGGATTTCTCAAGGCTTTACCTTCTATATGGTTAACAGAATGAATAATGCCAAATGGTACCATAACAGAGATATTTTACAGATGGTATAGTCAGAAAATATAAAGATTATCATGATGGAAAGAGACAATCAGAATAAAGGAAAGTGCTCACTCATGCCCTAGGCTTGCAGTAGGAAACTCCAATTGAGTGATCTCCAGCAAGAGATCCCTCCCTCGTGGTGGTCAGCCCTTAAATGGGGTCTGGGAGAGGTGGAGCCAGACTCCACCCCTCCTGGTCACACAGGTGCATTGCCTTCACCTGTGCTCCTGTGGCTGACTCAGTGCTTGCCTCAGGTGATCAGTGGTTCAGGCCGTGATTCAACAGTTCCCATACACTTTCCAAAAAGGTACAGGTGTGGCCTTCGGTTACCCACAGCAAAATTGTTAGGCAGGGTAAAGCTTCAAGATGTATCACAACTTCAGGGAAGTTCCTAGAAATACCCAGGTTACAATGTGTAACCAGTTCACTTAGTACAGTTGCTTGAGCTTCCAATTAAGTCTGATACAGGGCTAGAAGAATAATTTTGAGAAGGAAAACAACAACAACAAAAAAACAGTTATGTGCATATGGCATTTTTCACTTTTAATCGTGGGCTATTGATGCATTAACATTTGGGATTTAGGACATGAAACATTAAGGACTCTATAGTGTTAAAGCTGATCAGAAGGCGAGACTGCTATTTTTTTTCCATTTTTCAAGTGTTGTCAGAACTGTGATATCTTATAGGAGAATACAATGCAGAAACTTTATTGGAGCTGTTAATTTTGGTTTGTGAAGAAAAGTGCAGTATTAGAATCAATCTGAACTTGTTCCCATCATCACCTCATGGTCTCAGGTTTCAAATCCCCATCACAGGTAGGTGCCACACCTCTTGCCTGCTGTCTCCACGTGTTTCCTAAGTGTTGCAGTGCTATTTTACTTGAGTTGAAGTAGAATTTTATGGGAAGACACCCATATGATGTACTGCAGTAGAAAACATTGCACTGGGGAGACCTGAACCAGTTTTCAAGGATTGTTCAGTGAACAACTGAAGTCATATGCATCCTCTTGGATGAGACAAGCTGTATGTATGGAACTAGCACTTTGAAAACTAGTTATTAGAAGCAGAATGTAATTCCACAGACGTGAATAAATTTCTTGTGCATACCATCTAGATGAGCCTGGTTTCCCATCCCACAGTACTGGGGACCAGTGGTGTTTCATCGCGTGTCCCTTGGTATCAGATGGCACAGGGAGAAGCCTGAGTTATTGGCAAGGTTGGTGAGAGCAGTAGACTCAAAAATCTGCCCGGCTCTCTAACTGCACCCAAGCCAAGCTTCCCAGGTCTCAACTTCAAATCAACTGCAGTGTGGATCAAACTGTCTTGTCAACAAGACTTTAGAAAAGCATGAATGGAAACACAGCAAGTGCTTGTGCCTAAAACACAGAAATATTTTCTGACTGCTGGCAGGCAGGAAGAAAGAAGCAGCCTGCCCTTTCTGGTCACTGCATGTTGTGGTTTGTACGGGTTTGGGTTTTTTCCCCTCCATCATACTGATATTTTGCTTTGAGGTAAAAATACCAGAGTGGGCTCCAAGTCGAATGGAACGTTATCAATACGATTGATTTCTAGTAGTTTACCTTCTGACTGGTTCCCACAGCACAGAGAAAACTAAATGGCTTGCATTAGTGCTGCTGTTTTACCACAAGATGGAGCAGTCTGCAACCTAATGAAACAAGCTGCTTTCAGAAGTGATGTGTACGTGTTTGGTTCATCATGGAACCTTTTTAAAATGAACAGAGGGATTTTACAACACTGCTAATGTAACATGAACATTGAGAAAATTTGTCCTTGAACAGAGTCACAACACTCAATTCGAGTTTTTCCTCAAAGCTTGTGTTTAAGTTATGGTTCAGCCTCTTCTTCAGAGCCCATAGTCTGAGGAGATCTAGTTCTGGCCTTCCAGCGTTTCAGGGGACCCTATAAGCAGGAGGGGGGCTAAGTTCTTACACAGGCAGGTAGGGATAGCACAAAAGGGGGATGGGTTTAAACTAAAAGGGAGATATAGGTTATACATTAGGCAGAAATTCTCTACTCAGAGGGTGGTGAGGCACTGACACAGACTACCCAGAGAATCTGTG
The DNA here is from genome assembly GCA_013399175.1 of Odontophorus gujanensis. Taxonomy (NCBI): domain Eukaryota; kingdom Metazoa; phylum Chordata; class Aves; order Galliformes; family Odontophoridae; genus Odontophorus; species Odontophorus gujanensis. The sequence goes on along the minus strand of VXAB01010301.1, from coordinate 35,176 downwards.
GTGCCCCAACCCTGGAGGGGCTCAAGGCCAGGTTGGATGGGTCCCTGGGCAGCCTGAGCTGGTGGGGGGCAGCCCTGCCCATGGCAGAGGTTGGGGTTATTTCACATTGGTCTTTCCCATTGGGCAGTTCCAATCCCATCCACTCTTTCTTTCCTAGTTATCAACCAGGATGCACTTGGGGCCTCCTCAGGGAAGGCCTGTAGTTCAACAAACAGGATCTTTATAGCACTCAGTGTTTGCTGACCATTTCTTCATTGTTTCAAGGAATGTCATGTTCAGCTGCTGCCAATATCAAACTAATAAGTTAAGTGGAACATTGTGTGTGCTTTCAGGCTGGGTGTAATCCTGAACAGGCTGCAGCATCCCCAAAGCTTTTTCAGACAAAAGCAGACTGTTGAGTCCAAAAGAGGACTGTTACCCTTGAACACTTTCCTCTGCTAACTGCTGTTTCTCTAAGGCAAGATGAGGTGCAGTGATGCCAAGACAGAGCTGACTGGCCCCACTGGTACTAGGGTAGAAGTGATTCCAAAACCTCAAACCTTGTTTTACTACAGTTACTTCAGGTCCTAGAGAGGACCTGCAGGACCAGGGTGGGTGGCATCTCTCACTGACCTTACACATCTTACATGTGTTGCATCACATATAGGCAGCAGTAATACCTTTTAGGCAATGTAGATATCAACAGGTTTCTGTATGTGTGAAAGTAAAGGCTGTAAAAGCAAAGAGACCAATACAAACAAGGAGGTGTTACAAAGGAAGGAAAATGAGTGCTTACCTGCCTCAGAAGATCTAGCATCACAGGAAAGGAACTTCACAAAGGAGGGATCTCCAACAAGAGACCATTCCTTAGTGGCAGTCAGCCCTTAAATGAGGTGTTAAGAGGGGTGGAACTAGGCTCCACCACTTCTGGTCATGCAGGTGAATCACCTTCACCTGTGCTCCCAGTGCTGACTAGATTTTTCCTTCAGGTGCTCATTCAGTGGTTCAGGCTGTGACTCAGCAGTTCTCATACACTGTGTTTATGTAAGGTGACAGATTTTAGGCAAAAATAGTGTGCAAAGCATGAGGGCATGAGTTATTCATTGTAAACACTGGAGTGGTACAAACATCATATGCTGCAAAAAATAAAAACCACAAGGAAAAAAAAAAAGAGGTCATTACTTTCTAAAGGACTTTGTAACTTTATTTTTCAGGCTTAGTTCTGTGTGCTCATCTGCTTATACAAGGTTAACCACTAAAACCCTTGCTAAGTGTGCTTATGCAGGAGCACAGATAGATGAGAAAGCTATGACATACATACTGAAATTAGTTGGAAAGACGAAATGTGCTGTGTTCAACTTCTTTGTAAAAATGAGAAATTAAGTACACGGTTACACAATGTTGTCTCATCTCACTTCCAAAATGATAGGGCCTTAACTCGTCAGGGCAAGCTGATGTGTGCTGGTGGATTTGGTGCTGATGGGCTGAGTGTGCAGAGCATGAACATTGCTACACTCTCTGGGAGATTCAGAGGATGCCTCTGACCAGAAAGTTGTGGAAGAGCTGTCTGTGGTCAGACACAAAAAGCAGGCAGATGCCAAAAGCAGGAGGCTTGTCCCCAAGCAACCAGGGCAGAAGCACTGCTGGCCCCCGTCCTGCACTTGGCACCTGGAGATGCTCTTCCTGGCAGCAGTGCAGCCCACTTTAAATGTCGTCATCCACCTGTAAAAAGCGGATAATCATGTTCTGCTGTAAATTTCTTTTTGCCTCGAGAAACTTGTCATTTACAAACAGAATATGTTACTTCGACATCAAGTCTCTTGAATGTTCAACAGCATCAAAAGCAACCAGTCAAGACTTCAGCCGTTGCTTGGGTTTGGCATAAATCTGATTGGCTTCTTTTGTAGAGAGCCAATTTAGGAATCAATTATGTATTTTAATGGTCATGAAAACAGCTCCTCTTCGGTCATTGTAGTAGATTGCAGATTGTAGTCTGACATCACTCAACTGTGTAGCAAACTGTCAGAAAATGAAAACTCCTATTAGAACACTTACAAATCTCTGTTTCAAAATGACTACTTAGCAACCATTGCTGCATCTTTATAGAAATGTCACTACCCTCGTTACATCTGTACCTTTCGCTCATTTCTTTTCCCCTTCTCAATTTTCTCCCAGCATCTTGCAGCTTGCCTATTATTTGGATGTATAATTAGAAATCCATTATTATGTTTTATGGAGATGTAAAGAGAAGGAAGAAAGCTGCATAACTACTTTTTACATAGAGCATGCAAATTATCCACCTTGTGTATTTTGGCTCTGAATGTTCAGCAGATGTAGTTTCATTTCCCTTGGATCTCTGTTTAACCATTTTTATTGCTAGTCATCAAGTATAGAGCAGAAAAATCAAAATTGGAGGGGGCAGGGAACTTCCCAAAGAAGCAGCTTAGCACACCCCGCCTGCAGAATGGTATCAACATCAGTGTGTTTCACCTACAAAGTGCTGTGCATGGCTATTATTTATAATGTATGGCCTTGGAAACCCTAGGAGTAATAAACATGGCATGAGAAAAGGGTCACTGCCAAATCTGAATAGTTGGGAAAAGGTTTTGAATTGTATGATTTAAAGTGCTCTGTGCAGACAGTATGCATACTGGAAGTGGGTGCAGAATGGGGCTTTGACTGTATCTCACATCTCAGGATGAGCAAAATATTTGTTCTGAGCCTGATTCTTCCAGATGACATTTCTTCTGCTTTTGCCCACCTATTATATCCATCCATTTGGTACACTCAGGAACTCGGGTGAGGGAAATGGTCAGTGGGCTTGGTGGTTATGGGTTGACAGTTGGATTAGATTATCTGAAAGGTCTTGTAGTGCAGCACTAAACACCTAATTCCCTGGGAGCCATGCCTTTTGGAGGTCCCCTCTTTGGTTGCTACCAGTCTGATAGGAGTTTGTGGAAGTGGATCTTGGAAAGACTATAAAATCACATAATCCTTCTTTTTTTCTTAATAGAGTGAGGAGGTGGGAGGAGGTTTCCAGTGTTTGAGGTGAAGCTGGCTTCAAAGTAAAGGAATCTCCTTACTGGATGTGTGGTGCAGCTATGGAACTGGAATTACAACTGCACCCATAATGCACGTTACTCTTCCAGGCTTCAGTGACTCAATTGAGCTTTCTAATCATTAGATGGTAAAATTAATTGGAGGGCAAAGTGCACTTAATAGGCATGCATTTAACAAAATAAAAAGGAAATGTATTATTTTTCTAAATACCATTTTGTCTAACTCCTTAAGCCAATGGCTAGAGGTATTATGTACATACAATTAATATACATATATAGACATATAGGTATATATGCATGAGAACTAGGGAAGATGAGTGATAATTTATTTTCCCCCCCAGTAAGCCATTTATTGAGTGAATCTGATAATCTAAACATCTTAGGAAAGCCATACAGCTGTAAAGACTGAAATAATTTGGAGTTGTAGCTATGAAGTCCTTACGGCACCGCACTAGGACATAGGAAATTGCTGGTTCTGCCCTTTTACAGATCTTGTGTACAACTGGAGAGAAATTGCTCACAGCCTGGCCTTGAGCTGCTGGAGGTCAGTAAAACTCAAGCCGTGTGAGCACAGTTGAACTGCACTGTATGCCTGCTTAGATCTTGCTCTTTTTGATTGTTCCTCTGTACTCAGGGCTGGTGAGGCCTCACTTCAAGTACTGTGTTCAGTTCTGGGCCCCTCACTAAAAGAAAGACATCCATGCTCTGGATTGTGTCCACAGAAGGGCAACGAAGCTGAGAGGGGTCTGGAGCACAAGTCTTCTGAAGAGTGGCTGAGCGAACTGGGATTGTTCAGTATGGAGAAGAGGATGCTCAGGGGAGAATGTATCACTCTCCACAATGAACTGAAAGGAGGCTGTGGTGAGGTGGGGCTTGGCCTCTTCTGGATAACAGCGATAGGATGGGAGGGAACGGCCTCCAGCTGCACCAGAGGACGGTCAGGTTATATATTAGGGAACATTTCTTCTCAAAAGGAGCAGTGAGGCAGTGGCACAGGCTGCCCATGGAGGTGGTGGAGTCACCATCCCTGGAGGTGTTCAAGAACCGTGTGGATGTGGCACTGAGGGACGTGGTCAGTGAGCATGGTGGGGGTGGGCTGCTGGTTGGACTGGGTGCCCCAGGAGGACTTTCCCAGCCTTAATAATTCTATGATTCTATGACAGCGTCCAAACTTCCTATAGCAAATCCAAATAATGTTGATGCCTGACACTGTCCCTGACTTTGCCTGTCCTTCCCTGCAGCCTGTGACATGCTACTGTTCCCACACTGTATCCTGAAACAAGCCTACACCACTGGTAGCAGAGCTGGCAGCACTGGATGCAGATGCTGCTCATAGTGAGTGACACTGCTTTCCTGTTTGCTCCAAGCCGACCTCTGCTTGGGCCTCAGGTCAGTTCAACCAGGTACAGACCAGAAAGACTCCATCTCAGCTCCAGCTCTGTTATGGGTTGTGTCTTGCAGGTCCAACAGCTGTAGAAACATTTTAATCACAAGTTTAAGAAGATGTAGCTTTAGATACATCCAGGGAGTCGATCTGTTGAGGAAGCAGGTGCCGGTTTTCCATGGTTACTTTTAAGAGCCAAATTGTGCTTGGCTGCTGATTTTTAGTTTTAAGGCAATATTGAGAATTTAAAAACCCTTCTTTTATTTTTTTTTCTTTAATTCGATCCAGCTGGAGCTTGTACTTCTTTAACTTTTTTCTTTTATTATTTAAAATCCTTAATTATCTGAGACAAAATTGGTAAGGAAATCTGCAGAATCTAGGGATTCCACAGAGCTCTCTCTATAAACACTCAGGCTATTCACTGGTGCCAAATAGACATGTGCCAATTCTGAAACACCCACCCACTCTCTCCTTCTGCCGCAGCAAACTAATAAGCACATTGATTACATTCATTTGAAGAAAAGCACTGCTCTTTTAATCTTTACATTCCCTATACTTTAGATTTCTGATTACGAGAGATATCCTGTTTATCACACTTCGCGTGGTGAAAAAGCTACTTGACACACCTCAACGCACTAGATATTTTAAAAGAATATTTTAGAGGATACCAGCGAGTGGTAGTAGGAGATAATTATCATTTCCTGCAAGCTGTTGTGCTATTCGCAAGATGAACGAGAGGTCTCTTAAATGTGATTTTTGTAAAGGTCCCTTAAATGCCTTCAATTCCCCCAAACGAAAATGTTCACATGCAGTTCTTCTCTTGCTTTCCTCTCTTCTCCCCGCCCTTCCAACTCCAAAATCTAGAAGAACTTTGTTATAATAATGCAGATCCATATAGGTGCATACGTAAATGCATAAATGCAAATAAAAAATAGGTACCCTGTGTGTGTATCAGACATGGGATTGTGAAATCATAGAACGGGTTGGGTTAGAAGGGATCTCAAAGCCCACCCAACCCCACTCCCTGCCATAAGCAGGGCTGCCCCCACCAGCTCAGACTGCCCAGGGCCCCATCCAACCTGGCCTCGTGCACCTCCAGGGATGGGGCACCACGGCTTCTCTTTGCAAAGTTTAAACCAATCTCAGCTCTTCAAAGCAGTGGTTTTCAACTTTTTTTTTTCTCTTTTTAATTCAAAATCTGGCAGCAATTGACCCAAGTTAGGTGTAAACACCTCAACAAATTTAACGTGCACTTTAATGTATCTATGCCCCTAGACAAACTCACTTATCCTGAGCGGAGCACTCTGGAAGGGCCCTCCGGCTCTGTCAGCTGTTCATCTGTCTGCAATTGGGATCTCCCTGGGGAAGGGTCACAGGAGATGACTCTTGACTTCTGCAAATGCATGCTGACCACAACTACACAGCCTGGGTTCCTCTTTACTTCTGGAGGGAAATTCAGGAGTGCTTCCTCAGCCCAGCTGTCCTGGTTTCCCTGAGGTGTACTATTTCTTCACAGCAGCAGTGTTGACTTTGTATCATTAACATCAGAAGCATTTGTTGGTAATAATTGCCAGAATCAGGGAGGGCTGGACAGAATCCGCATGGATAAGTGCTGAATAGAGCTGACTGGGGAAAAAGTAAAAAACTGTTGACTTAATAAAAGTGGGTAAAGAAGGGCACTTCTGAATTTGGTCTGTAGTAAGAGTGGTCTTCATGGAGTGATCTTCAATACCTGGAATTCTGAGCTCTCTACGCTGAGTGCTGTTGTCCATGGAATGTGGAGACTTGTGCATCTGTATGAGCAGTTGCCACAACCCAAAGAACTTGTGTTATATGAGCTCCTAAAACCAGCTCTGTTCATCTCTCACCTGAAGTGAACGCTTTAGGGTTAAAACTTGAGGACTGAAGTCCTGTCTTCACACTATGCAGTTGTATCTCTATGTCTGAAGTTGGGTTGGTGTTCCCACAGCTTCTCATTCCTCTGGTTATTTCCTGTCAGTATTTCAGGGTGTTAAGTGTGTGTCCTCAGTTATGGTATCAGTTTCCTTTAATACCACTGTTTATAACTGGCCAAAAACTTGAATACTTCTAGAAATGTATCTTTTATCCCTGTTGACCTATTAATGTCTAAAATTGATTTTTTTCAGTTAAATTCAGCTAAAGATAGATGTAAAACTATTTGCTTTTATTTTTATTTTTTAATCTATATTGTTACTCTATGTATGTGCATTCTCAATAGCTATTCTGGTAGACTTTTAAGGGTGGTATTTATGAAGATTTTTTCCTAATATTTTGACTGCTAAACATTTTTTTTTCCCCTTCAGAATAGCTTTTCTAACAGAACAATTCAGAAAAAGCACTATCATCACATCACAGTGTACTGTGACAAGGACTGTTCTGCTTTACATTTTGGTATTTAACGTATTCTAAGCTCTTCACTGAATGGCAAGGGTGACCTAAGTAGTTGAAAGATAAAAAAGCAGACTCGAGACAAATTGTAGCAAATTCTCTCTTGCTGTTTTCCACCTGTTTTTAAGATGCGTGTGTTTCTGTCTGGCACCTTTCAGCTAAAATCATACAGATACTCAGGTGGTCAGCCAGGGAACGGCCAGTGAACTGTAACTGTCCCCTGCTTAAGGATGGAGATGCTGTAGCTAATTTGTGAAGGCAATAGAAAACAGACACTCTGTAGGCTGCATAGGATGGTTCTGTAAAGAAAGATCGATGATTGGCTGATGGACAGTTCACAGGTGGGAAGAAAGGGCAAAGGCTGATGTCTAAAATGACCACGCTGTTTTGTTAGCTCTAACACAATATGCCTAGTGGGATTCTTCTCACATTGGGTGCCTCCTAGTCTGTGGATCCCTATGAATTTTCCTGTAGTGCTGAAGATCCCATCCTGCAATCTGCTGATAGTAGGCATTGCTCCCTCAGCTTTCAGGAAAACCACAGAAATTCAGGGGCTGCTTCTCCCAGATGAAAGAGGGGTCTAGAGCCAGGACTCTCATATTTTTGGGGTAACACAGTTGAGAATATTGTGGCGGTGAATGGAGTTGAAGTGAATGGAGTTAAATCCAGATCGTGACCGGCCACTACTGTTGTTCCTCAGGGGTCAGTACTTCACTGATTACCTGGATAAGGGGGTTGAGTGCACCCTCTGCAAATTTGCAGATGACACCAAGCTGGAAGGAAGGGTTGATCTGTGTGAGAGTGGAAGGCCTCACAGAGGGATCTGGACGGGCTGTATCAATGTGCTGAGGCCAATGGGATGAAGTTCAACAAGACCAAGTATCGGGTCCTGAACACTGGTCTCAACAATCCCAGGCAGTGCTACAGGCTTGAGGCAGAGTGGTTGGAAAAATGCATAGAGGAAAAGGATCTGAGGGTGTTTGTTGATGCACGGTTGAACAGGAGCCAGCAGCGTGCCCAGGTGACCAAGAAGGCCAATGGCATCCTGGCTTGTATCAGAAATGGAATAGCCAGCAAGACTTGGACATCCTCCTCCTAGGGTTATGGTAGAGTCACTATCCCTGGAGGTGTTCAAGAAATGTGTTAATGTGGCACTAAATAACACGATTAGTGGGCATGGTGGGGATGGGCTGATGGTTGGACTAGATGATCTGAGAGGTCTTTTCCAGCCTTAATGATTCTATGCTACTTACAGCTCTTCCTAGCTGGGTTTCACAAGGGTAATTCCCTGAGTTGGTCAGAGTTTTCCTTGTCTGCTCACTGATTAACTTCAGATCTCCCTTGTGCTTGCACCAGATGGACAATTCTGGGCAGGAGGAATAGTCTCATAGATAAGCTCACTCTCCCTTCTGCATTGCTTTTTTTTTCCATGATGTGCTGGTTGCTGTATCTTTTTCCCAACATATCAGTCTGGAGTGCCATCCACAGCACACTTCCTGTCCTGGAGATTGTGTTCAACACAGATGGCTCTTTATTGCTAAGTGTATGTGAGATCTAAATTGAATGTGCTCTCTTGTCTAATATTTAACAAAGCACATTTAGTTAATGACTAATGTTCCATTATTGCAGGAAGCTTTTAGTACCAAAAGGTTAAGTGGTTCATTTGAATATTGCCCGAGTATCTTTGCCCTGTCAGGGTTTTTTTCTGAAGTTAATTTGCTATTGTTGTGATCATGTCTGACAAGTGCCAGCTAGAAGCAAAGGCAGGTTATGGGGATCTATTTCCATGACATAATTTCACTGGTATTTAGCAAGCTGGATTTTTGCTGAGCAGCTAATTTGCACTGACCCTTCTTTGGGGATGAAAAGCCAGTTTTGAGTGTAGGCCATCATCCACTGGGAGTTATTTGTGTCTGAGGCAAAGGACTCTGGAGGAAGTGATAAAAAAGTGGGCAAAATTAATGGAGCCAGAAGAGGTTAATGGAGCTACCAGCAGAGGCTTGATATATATTCATATGTGTAGAAGAGGAGGTTTAGGTATTGCTGTTAAATATAAAATTATAGTGTTGGAGTACTAGTAAAGCACATGGAAATGAGTTTCTGCTACACTGATAGTAATGAGATAAACTCTTGTGACGTGGTCATAAAAATGGAAAACATTCTTTTCCCCATAAGAAAAAGGCCCCTTTGTTACTTGGCTAGTGCTGAACTCTCAGTTCTTTGGATGCCTTTTTATTTTAAGTGAAAAGCAGAAGTCTTGTAAACGAGTTCACGTTTTTTCTCCTTATTTTGTTGAAAACAGAAGCACATGTACATCAAATTCACACCAACCCATCCTGCTGCTGTTCTGGATGGGAACAATTCATGAAGCTATCTTCTGTACCCTGTCGTGAGAATGTATCTGATACAATCCACCAGATGCCTTTATTAGTAGGGAGGATCTAAGCTATTCTTTGTCATTTGATTTGACATGTGCAGGATTCTTAGTCCTGATGCAAGTAAGTTCAAAGGTACTTTCTGTTTACACAGGTTGATAGTGATAGGACAAGGGGGAATGGTTTTAAACTAAGGCAGGAGAGATTTAGGTTAGAGGTTAGGAGGAAGTTGTTCACACAGAGGGTGGTGACTCACTGGAACAGGTTACCCAGAGAGGTTGTGGATGCCCCATTCCTGGAGGCACTCAAGGCAAGGCTGGATGTGACTCTGGGCAGCCTGCTCTAGTGGTTGGTGACCCTGCCCATGGCAGGGGGGTTGAAATTGGATGGGTTTTGAGGTCCTTTTCAATCCAGGCCTCAGTATGATTCTATGATTCTTTCACAGGCCTTCTGCTACCCTGGAGCTGCTCCTGCAGTGCAGTGATGCCACTCTTCAGGAAGGCATCTCTGCAGCTTCAGAATTACTGCATTCCTGCCCCCGGAGACAGACCTGATTTTCTCTTCGCGCACTTAGTACTCTAGAGCTAGAACTGCTTCCTAAAATCATTCTTGGTAGTTCCCTATGCATCCTTCCAGCACAATAAATAAACACTGACCTCACACTTTTCATATTTCAAAGTTTTCATGACTCCAGAGAAAATGACATAGAATGAAATGTTTTCTCTTACGTTGCTCAAAGTAATTGAAAATATTATTTGTTGCAGGAAAAAATGCTAGCTGCTCTTCTGCCAAAGAACCTCCCTGCCCAAATCCAGATCTTTACCTCCCCTAGAGCAGAATCCCCTTAATCATCAACAAGGCACTGTAATATCATACTGCTTTTCTGTGCAGAGGCTTTGCTAAGTCAGGTTGTCTGTGCATTTCAGTGTAACGATTCAGTGAAGGAATTGGACTGCTTATTATAAGTTTAGATCAAAAATAGGCATGAGAATGTACTTTTGTAAATGTACTCTCATTCACCAAACTGTTCACTGGCACAGGCTGCCCAGAGAAGCTGTGGTGCCCATCCCTGGATGTGCCCAAGGCCAGGTTGGATGGGGCCCTGGGCAGCCTGAGCTGGTGGGGGGCAGCCCTGCCCATAGTAGGGAATGGGGCTGGGTGGTCTGTGTGATCCTTTCCAGCCCAAACCATTCTGTGAACAAAATGCATTATGCTTCAAGTCATACTGAACAATACCTTGAAGGCCTTTATCTCACTTCTTGCTCATTAGCCAAACATATTTTAGGAAAACCTCTTCAGAACAAGCTATTTCACAACAGGTTAGGCCGCCAGGCAAAGTGTGTGCATCCCAAACAAAGAAATCTGTTTTAAACATAGTAGTGAGTGCACATGTTGATCAAGATCCTGTGCTGTATTGAAATACACGGAGAGCAGCGCTCCTTCACACCCTCAGTACCACCTCTGTAGAGACACCAAGAGAGGAGTGGCCAAAAGGGATGCGTAGGGTGCAGCACACTCTTCTTCTGCTGATGGGAAATGAAATGATTCATTTTGAGAGACGCCTCGAAAGGCAGAGTAAGACCACAATGCGTGAGGAACTTAAAGTAAAAATGCCGTATCCAGCTTTCTGTTAGTTGAAACTGAAGATACTAGAGATGAGGTAAATAACTGTGCACCATTCCTGGCTGCATTTCAGAGAGCCACTGTGGAAGCTTTTGGATTAATGCACAGCGTGGAGGCTGTGTAATGGGGGATGGCAAGTGGTGTGCTCAGGGATGCGGCCATGCACCCACTGGGGCAGCAGCTGCTCCAGTATGCCAGCAGCAAGGTGTGGGAGCACGTCCTAATGTGCAGTGGGCAGACAGAGGATGCTTCACTGACATCTGGAGCAGTGCTGGAATCTGTCTGCTCCACAGATCTGATGAAATGTTTGCCCCTGGGCAAACTCCAGCATGAGTGGACAGAGGAGGAGTTGCTAATTTGGTGTCCGAAACCAACATTTCCATGCCTCTGCAGGCCATTGCAACACTCAGTCTATGTATACCCTTCAGAAAAAAAGATTATGCTTTGAGTCTCATACTCAGAGGAAAAATTTCCTCAGAGAATTAGTAACTTTTTTAAACTTTTCAACCTAAAGCTGTTGAACAAGACCTCAAAAGCCTCAAACACTTCCTCTGAGTGCAAGTAGACTCTCTCCTTGCAGTATTACCCACTCCTTGACCTCACATTCAGTGAAAATAGGGAACTTTGCAATGCTGAGTTGCTATTTATAGTTACTTAATATAGTGTGTTTCCATAAAAGTACTCCTCTGGGATCAGAATCAATGCAATGCTCTTCATAGAGTCCTTTTATTTTCAAAGTTGTGTACTTACATCTCGACACAGATGTTGCTTTCTACACTCCTGAGTTTATCCCAAGTTTGCTAAATGTGTTTTAATTTCTACAGTTTACAGACTCACGATGTTGATGCGCTAAACTCAAAACTTTTAAAAGAAAATTAAACTGACTAAGCTGCTGGTGCAATTGCCTTTTGAAAACGTATTGAACTGGTCTGCTTGGCTGAATAATTGTTAGAGCAGCATCTTAGTGTCTGCTGGGACAGAATTGTGTTCTTCAGAGTGTCTGCTATGATGCTATGTTTTGGTTCTAGGAGAAAAACAATGTCGATAACACACTGAGGTTTATGATTGCTGCTGAGCAGAGCTGTACAGAGCCAAGGCCATTCTCAACATAGGGCCCAAGGAGCTGGGAGGGAACAGGATTAGGACAGCTGACTTAAGCTGGCCAAAGAGATATTCCATACCATATGACATCATGCAGAAGAAGTTTTAAAGAGAGTGGGAGAACATCTCTCTCTTCTGTTGCTCAGGGGTTAGCTGGGCACTGGTCAGGGGGTGGTGGGCCATTGCTTGTGCATCACTTGTTATACACACTCATATCTATATATACACACATATATATAAACTAGTACCCTTTCCCTTTCCTCTGTCTTAGTAAATAGGTTCATCTCAACCCACATGCTCTACTTTGTTATCCCGATTCTCTCCCTCATCCCCCTGGGAAGGGGGGGAATGAGCAAATGATTATGAGGTGCTCAGCCACCTGCCAGGCTAAACCACAACAAGGAGTGAGTTCTACTGGAGACAACGAAAGGGGTGAACCACACAGACTTCCACAGCACCTGTCCTGGTAGACAAAATGTGTCTACCAGGAGACCCTTCATCTTATAAATAACCATCAAAGAATTGAGGAGAAAGAAAAATTTTCTGAAGACAGTACTGGGAAATGTAAGTAAGTGTTAGTGCTGTAAATACAGACATCTTGTCCTTACCTGTGCATAAGCTGCTGGCAGATTCCCATGGCCCCACACCAGTCTCTAAGCAATGACAGACTCTAAGCCCTACCTGGCTGACAGCAGTTCCCAAAGCTCAGGGGCCCACGCCATCTCTCAGATAATACCTGGGGTGAAAGTGCTCACTAACAGCAGATCATGGCTCAGTCACACTGAAGAACTATGGGAATTTTGGTCATGTATTGTCTGCATAGATCTAAAACCAAGCTTATCCATCTGAAATGCCACGAGCTGCCTTACGCTGCTAACTCCAACACAAAGCTGAGTCATCCCTTTCTTCTATGGGAGAATCCTGCCAATTTTTTTGCAAGAAAGAAGTTGAAAAAGATGGATGAAGAAGCAAAGCTGTTATGCTAGCTGTCAGAAGGTCAATTAATACTCGCTGTTCACATTGTGTCCGCCAGTGCAGTCACACTTAAATTTCCAGTCATAACCTCTACGCCTATTGGCGAGGTAGCTATTATTAGGCTGTTCTTGCCCCTCTATCTAATTCTGGAGTCTAGTTATATTTCCCCCTCTACCTTTTGGTATGGGTGCAGTAATTACATGGTATCAAGTCTGTTTCACATTTATTAAGCAGGCTTGTTATTATCTTTTTTTGTATGTATCTGTACTAAGACATGTCTTGAGATTGTTGTGGATATGCCCGGCCCTTTCTAGACACCAGTATTGAGAGGGAGGAACAAAAAGAGTAATGCTGCGTTTCAGATGACAGCACAGGTCTCACAGTTTTGAGGCACAGGGAACAGGGGAGGCAGGAGGAAGGGGAGCAGGAGGAGGGTGGAGATTGTATCTAATTCTTAGGGCGATGCTGACAAAATCACAGCATTTGTGAGTGTCTCCAGCTGGAGGGACTGCTGTAAAATGTGGGTGGACACTGGCAGCATCATAATTTTCTTCCATCTCACCTCTTCTTCCGCCTTGGCATTCATTGTTTTTTTCATCCTGCCTCTGGATTTCTGGTGCCATTTCTGCAGCTTCTGTTAAGACACAACATGCTGATCCCTTCCTCTGTTTTTGCTCTGAGCAATCCCTCTCTCTCCGTGCATGATTGTGCATAGACCTCCTAGGCCTCATGTTCTTTTATTTGTTCTCTCAAATCAGCTCTTCAAAAGCAAATCCAAATTGCTCTGAACCTTAAATGCTGAGTATGAATAATTAAAGCAATGAAATAATTGTGGGATGACTTTGGATTTGAACTTAGGCCCCTTGGATGATATCCTTGACATTTTCCGTGGGAGTGGGATTTTTCTCATTGTTTCTGAATTAATGGAAGAAAGTAATGTGATGCTTTCTAATACACTAGATGAGGTGAAACACATGAAACACACTCGTTATCTTCAGAAAGGGCGAGTTAATGAGCTTATAGTGTTAGGTGTGCACCGGCAGAGCCTACATAAACACAGACCACACACTTCAAAACACTGATAACAGAGACAGCAAGCACAATGGCAATGCCATACAGGTGAGCCAGGGCAAGGAGTGGAGAAGAAAAGAAGACCCTTGTTAGGATTCCACTGTCCCAGAGCTCTGCCCAGCACATTTGCATCATTTGCTACATGAGTGTAAAACATATCAGAACTTTTAGCAGGTTTGACTCAGCTTCGTTCAGTTCAGAAGATGGTTTGAAGGGTACTTGAAGGCACTAAAGGGAGATCATAGGCAGGAGGGGGGAATTATCTATTTCATGGTCCAATAGTGACAGAACAAGGGGGAATGGCTTTAAACTAAAAGAGGGGAGATTTAGGTTAGATATTAGGAGGCCATTTTTTCCTCAGAGGGCAGTGAGGCGCTGGTACAGCTGCCCAGAGGAGCTGTGGTGCCCCATCTCTGAAGGAGCTCAAGGCCAGGTTGGATGGGGCCCTGGGCAGCCTGAGCTGAAGGGGCAGCCCTGCCTGGCAGCAGTTGGTGCTGGGTGGGCTCTGAGGTCACCTCCAACACAAACCATTCTGTGATTCTATGATTTAAGCAACTTGATATCAGACAGGCAGAGAAACCACAAGTGTAGGACAGCAAGGTATCAATAATTAATTGCAGCTAAATTATGGAAGATTTTCCCTCCTCCAGCACTGAGATTCTTCCAGTTGGTGGCTTTTATATTCAACCACCATATTTCTAGGGCCATTTAGCATTGCAGAATGAGCAACTGCTGTGAGAAAAACTTCCGTTCCTATCATGGTCATTGGAGTACCTGGGTGCAGCTGTCCAGAACAAGAGCTTTCGGGAAGGTTTGGAAGGAGGGGCACTAAACTGACTGCTTGACAGATCAGTACATCAAGATAGGCCACAGAAAGACTTTGGAATAAGATCTGAAAAGTTGAAACTTTTCAGGAAGTACTGAAATTTTTTCACTTTTGCAAATACGAACTTCAAGTATAGAATCTTTCAAAAATAATCAGATGTAAGTATATCCTGTCTCCCTCCATGTCTTCAATTGGTTGTGGTTCAAGCACAAATGCTATCAGATTCTGAGGCAGTGTTATCATCAGGCTCATCATCTACTGAAAACCTGCTGCTGTTCAGCCATCATTGCCCCATTGGAAGCAGTGACCTTGTGCTGTCCTGCAGCTACAGCTGCTGGTTTTGGACTGGGCTGCTGGGGCCCATTGCTGCCAGAACAGCAAAGCTCTATTGACTGCCCTGGAAGGAGTTGCCATCTGGGCTGCCCAGGGGAGGGGGTGCAGTCACCATCCCTGGAGGCGTTCAAGAGCCGTGTGGATGCGGCACTGAGAGAGATGGTCAGTGGGCATGGGCTGAAGGTTGGACTGGAAGACCGAAGGCATCTTTTCCAGCCTTAATGATTTTATGCTTTTCAATCTTTACAGTATTGTACTGTACTCCAACCTCTGCATCCCAAACACCCTCTGTAAGATGCCCTGAGGATCCCACAGCATAACAAAAAGCCTTTGCTTCAAGCCAAACAAGCAAGCCAAGCCTGATGGGACTATAGGAACATTGCCAAATGAGTGCAAACAAACTCCAAAACAAGAAACCCTTTCAGTACAGTCACTTCGTGGTATTTTCATCAGTTACATGGCGTGTACAATCTAGGAGTGAACGACAAGTGTAATTAAAAGAGTTTTTATTACAAATCAACATATTTATACATCTGTACATCTCGCATACTGCTGTGTATGTTCACCAACATAATTTAGAAAGTGTAACAGTATCGATTTCCATCTGACCAATCTAATGCAAGGGACTTGAAGTTTTATAATCAAATGTTACAGTACACCATTACCTTTTTTTTTTTCCCTTTAGAAATAGCAGCATGTTTAATTATCAAGGTTCACAGGGCATAAGCTCCAAAGTTTTGTGCAGTAGGAGAAAAATAACAGCAGAGGGAATAGGAGAGCAACTCACAATGGAAAGGTACTGGTTAGAGCCTGTTACAAACAGCAGGATGCACTAAAAGAGTTAGATCTAAGCAAATTGGGAAGAGTAATAAAGTGAATTTACCCCTTACAACTGCAGAAAATAACATTTTTTAATGTCATTCAGGACGGGAGCCCTGCAATTAGGAGATTTTGTTATAAAGACAAAGTAGACAGTTAGGAGACAGAGTTTGACCTCTGGAGGGCTCTTCCAACCTGCACAGTTCTGTAGTAAGGGTGACGGAGCACTGGCACAGGCTGCACAGAGAGGTGGTGGAGTCTCCTTCTCTGGAGACATTCCAGACCCGCCTGGACACCTACCTGTGCAACCTGGGCTAGGGAGCTGCTTTGGCAGGGGGTTGGACTCAGTGATCTCTAGAGGGCCCTTCCAACCCCTACAGTCCTGTGATAATGCACGTGCTTTCCAACATCCAACAGAGGTCTCAAAACAGACATACATGCCATCCCTACCACCACTTTTCCACAGCTAACATTATTCAGGTTTCACATTGCTGATGTGCTTAAGTGACGTGATTTGTTGAGGAACATCCAGAGCTCTCCAGACTTACACCCACAACAGTTTAGTGTTAGAAAATTGACCCAGGTGAGAGCATTTGGAGTGTGGGTACTAAACACAATTTCCCCTTGTAGCCCAGAAGTCACAACGCTGCCTGAAGCAGTCGGCCCATAGGTATGTGTGGTGTGCTCTATAGAACAACATTAGTTTTCTGGTACTATTATTGACACAATCATTTCACCTCTTGAAATCATAAATATTAAGAGGTAACTGAAACTCTCTGCAGTCGTAAGTGTACGGCTATTCATTTGAACAGAGCATCAGATTGTGGGCATTTTTTTTCCTCCTTTTTTTTGCCTTAGGGAGGGAAAAAAACATCACACGATGACATACAAATTATAGGTAATTTTTAAGAGAGGAAGAATGGATATACAAAAGCATGAGAGAGTAGAAAGGGGGTTAACAAGTGCTTTTTGTGCATGTGACAGAAGATGACTAAGAAGGTCAGAAACGCAGCATTTCAGTAATTAGAGATTACGTAGTAAATGGGTCTGTCTGTGGAAGCATCTGTGCCACCCTGGATCACAGACACTCAGTGGCATTAAAAAAACTCATCATTGGATCTCAGCACATACAAAATGGAACACACTTGCTGGCAAAAAGAAATAAAGTCAAAAAGAATTAGAAATATTTTATCAAGAGCGACATTAAGAAGTATTTGGACTGGATCCCCCTTCTCCAAGGGCAGGTCTAAGAACTCCTAAAGATGGCATCAGGCTTCACCTCCCAGAGCCTATGTATGTCCTCTCAATTTCAGTTCAGAAGGGGGCTCAGAGGAACATTCCCCTTTCCTGCCTCCTCCCCCTCGTTAATCCAGTGAGCAACTACTAACTGGACAATCATTTGCTGCTGTAGCCGTGTCAGAAGGATTTACCAAAGCAGCAAAGCTGGCCCAGCAATTTCAAGTTCTTATCTGAGAGGTGCAGCAGCTGCCCTGCCTAAGGGCATTTGAGCACAGACACCTTTCATGTATCTTCTCCTCTGGTTGGGCATTATCCCAGTTGCTGAAGTGCTGTACCCTCACAGCAACAGCATCCCTCACCTGCCACCTCCCTGCCAGGCCCTACCTCAGCCTCGCACTCTGTTTCTGCTTTTTCATTTTGCTCCTGGTGGACTCACACGTTAACTCATCCCATGAGTTCTAGGACACAAGAGAAAAAAAAACACACAAGTTAAATATATAGAAATAACTGTTAGTATTTTTCCAGTCTATGTTCCCAGAGAGCTAAAGAGATCCAATCTCCCAAATTAAACATTAATCACCTTCTTGGTCACCTACGATTACAAACCTTAGCATTACTCCTATGCATTTGTTTTGTATATAGAATTAGATGTTTGTTTCTGCCATGTTTTAATCAAAAGTAAAAACCTGAAGAACATCTTTATTAATATCTCCTCATCTTTTACTGGAGTATCTTTTCACGCAATAACAATTAAGAATTTTCTTGTGATCTGAATAATATGATCTCTACTCTACAGCAACATGAGTTGACACAGTTCATCACTACCTCATGGCCTGAGTGTCTCAAACATGGAGAGTGACGTTTGCTTTATTACCTCCTTATTAGATAGAAACAGAGAGTACAATGAGGATGTTCACAGCAAAAGGAAGGCTCTGTGCTACTGAACATGAAAGGCTCATCCAATCTTTCTAAAGACTCTGCCCCTACCAGCAATTATTTTGAAGTCACGGAACTAGAGAGCTGTCATTGCTGTTTGCACACAGGTAGCTCAGAAATCAGGAACACAAGACAGAGAACTTGCTCATGCCAAGGCTACACAGGAGAATCACTCATACCACAACTCAGAAGTGACAGAACATCGTTTGGAAGGTGCTTTTCATTAGGTCTGTCTTTCATATCTGAGCAGAAAGAGCTGCAAAACTTATTTTTTTTTCAAGCTCAATAGAACAGCTATACTTTGTTTCAGACTCAGGAAAATCCAAAGGACCTTTACTTCCAGGACAAAGAAATGGATCTCCCCCTCCCCCACCCAACAAGATGTAGTAGTCTGGTTGCCCATTTCTGGACTGCAACAGCACTGAAAAAGCTGTTCCATAAGCCAACCTTTCTGTAACAGATATCTTCTGAGACCATATCTAGAAGATACCACAATTTGCTGGAAGTCTCTACTCCAATTTGGAACACTGAAACAGTAAGCAGTCCTACTGGCGCTGTGAGCTGTTCACTAAGCTTAGTATTTATGAACATTACAAAATTAAAAGAAATGCTTTGACTCTGAAATACTGTTTTATTTAAAGTCGCTGTTTTTGAGCCTCTCTTGTGGAACGCTGCCCATCAACTTAAAATAGCTGAATGAGATACCATGGCAGTTCAGTACAAGTTTTGCTGCTGTCTGAAAAGCTTCAGTTTGCAGAATGTTTTGTAGAACGCATCAAATCCAATACCTCTGTAGTGCATCTTTGTAGATTCCTTCCCAGTTACACCACCTTCCCATGAACTTGATTGCACAAAGTCATCCACAGGTACCAATACCTATTCTTGTTGAGTTTCAGCCTGCTTAAGTTATCACAAACATTTAAGCACATAACCTATATGCTTCAGCATCAGCCACATCCTTTATCCCCCAAGGAAACTCTATGATGATATAAGATAAATTTATTCAACTGTATGTACAGCATATTTGCATATGAATAAATAAATCAATATTAAAAGTTTCTTCCCCCATAAAAAGGTGACTACAGTCTGACCAGATAATCTGACTTCATTTCTTCATTCGAGCACAGCTGTGTGACCAAGGCTATCGGTTTCCACTCAGTCTACTACAGTAACCATAGGAGCAGAAAGTTAACAGGTAGTGCTTAAGTTTAAATTTTATACAGCAGAGGAGAGGGGAAGGAAACAAGAGTACTAAAAAGTGCAAAAGCCAAAAACTCACAGAGTAAAGAACATGTTCATTATGTGATCCTGGGGAAGAGAATCCAGCCCAAAAGAGGACGTGCTGCAGCAAATATCATAATCATAGTGTGTTTTTTGTCCTGATAGTCAGCAGCACGATGCCAGTCTTATTGTGTAATGCTCCAAGAATCCCTACTCCAACAGATGCCACCTCCACCTCCACAAATTTATCAACACCACACTCAGTGCAAAGTGACATTTCTGAAAGCAAAGGTTTACCTTGTCTCCGTAACATTCATCTTCACCGTGGAAATAAAGGCTCACTTTCTCTGACTGCTCACTACTATATACAGAAGTCCATATTTGCACCTCTCCATTTCTGGTAGTGAATTTTTTTTCCCTCTATTTACATTCATTAGAAACCGAGAAGGCAATTGGCCATATTTTATATTTATGGAAGTCTTCCCATTAGCCCAATGTTCATTTTGATTTACACTTAAGGTAGCTGCACTTGTTTTTGTTTTGTTTAGTTTTTCCTTTTTCCAGTCTGCTTTCAATGGGGTATAAGTCATGGGAACCTCTGGGACCTGGAACACATTTCAAGTCTCACTGCTGGATCTGGAAGAGTGAGGAGTCACACTTGAGTTCAGATGTCTGCTTGTAGCACAGTGTGTGTGGACCATACCCCCATTTGGGTATCTTACAAATGCAGGCTCACAGAAAGGATTTTGGCACACCTGACAGACCTTCTTGTCAGAAAGGAGAATGGGAGTTCCTCTATGTTTGACCTAAGGAGGAAAAAGAAAATTTAATATTAGAAATATTTAATGTGAGATTCAATTTCTGTATTCATACAAGCTATTTCTATGCCTCACATAGAAATGCACTCACATTTAATGCAACTAAAAACCAGGTACCACTTGCTAAACAAGAACACATCTTCACAACAGAGTATTGTCAAATCCTTATTGCAGACAGATTCTGCTAGATAAACCTTCACCAAAAGAAAACAGATTTAATCTTACCCTACAAATCTTTAAGCAATACTGCTCTAGAGCTAGGAATTCACTGTGGAGTATTTTACTACTCTGCAGGTGGATTTAACAAAATCAAAAGCTATCAATAATCTTTAATGCCAAGCATGGTGTAAGCTTTATTGCTACTTCTGACGTGCCCCAATCCTAGCAAAAAAAAAAGCCCCAACAAAACTCAGTTGCTAAAAGTTCTGGAAGAAATTAATTAATCTGGAAATCCTAAATGTATTTCCTTCAGTCCACAAGTTCAAAGTTGTTCCCTTTGCAAAGTCCCACCTCCCCTCTTGTTTTACAGAAGCAGTATGAAATTGACTATAGTAGACACGGCAAAAATGAAATAAATGCAGCAATTAAAATTGCCGAGGACATGAAGTCAACTTTGCCCTAACACTAAAAGTGTCTGATTCAATTAAATCCTCGGATATATAATAAAACTTCCAAGTGCCTCTATTAAAAACAAAACACACCACCGCCAAACAAAACCCTACCTTCTCATATTTGTAGATCAAGTTTTCGGCTTGTGCTAACCCAAGTGCAACCTGAGTCATTCTTTTTGTATGAATGCTTTGCCTCATTGCTCCAGACAGGAAAGGGGAGAGGAGCTGCACAGACCAGCTGTCAGGCACCAGCTGCAAAACCAGAGCTGCATCAAACTCAGCAGCGTGGTTATTCAAGAGATCCACAGCAGCCATGACCAGTGCACAATCCGAAGTGTCTGCATGTAGATATACTGACAGCAGCATATGGAAGAGCCTCCGTCGGTACTGCAGATCTCTGTTCTCTGAGTTCCATATACAGTATTCTTCAGCAGCACCAAAGTCCTTCAACTCGTGGACAAGGATATGCAAAGCCTTCTCGTGTTCCTCTAGCTTTCCATATAAAATTGCACTTTCCATGTGAAGGTCTGTGCCACGGATTTTGTCTGTTAAAAGAGAAACAAGGCAATGTTTGCTCAGTGGAGGAGACTGCCACTTTCTCTCCCAAATTCAATGTAAACAAGTCCACAGAGCTCAATTTCCACTCATTTTGCAGAGAAGCTGGCAGCTCTGTGCAGATACAGCACAAGAATGCACGGATGTACAGAAACATCTCTAACAAGAGCACCACAAAACAAGGAAGAAGAAATCACTAAGCAACAAGTGATAAAACTAACATCAGTATGATCTTTAAAATTCTAGCAGCTACATTCTGCATATTCCTGCCCACGCTCCCACATATGATAAACTCTGAGATGAAACTACAATATTTTTCAGCTCTGCACACATCAAATATTACACAAAAATACAGATAGCTTAGTTTCAACTGAGATGGAACTGTTTTCTTCAGAGTGTTTGGTAGGATGCCACATGTTAGTTGTAGGTGAAAAGCACTGCTGATAACACACTGATGTTCACAGTTGTTAAGCAGTGCTGTACAGAGCCAAGGCCGTTCCAATTTCTCAGCAAAGGGCTGAGAGGAAACAGGAACAGGAATCAGGACAGCTGACTTAAACTGGCCAAAGGGACATGCCATACCATATGGCATCATGCAGGAGAGTCTCAAAGGGGGTAGGAGTGCACCTCTCTTCTGCTTGCTGTGAAGCTAGCTGGGCATCGGTCAGTGGGTGGTGAGCAGCTGCTTGTGCATCACATATATACATTCATATATGCACACACACAGTCATAACTATTACCCTTTTCCTTTTCTCTTAGTTTCCTCTCAAAAAAAAAAAACAAACAAACCCAACAAAAAGCCCCAAACAACAACAATCGAAGCCTTACAAAAATTCTCTGACAACAGTTTAAAGTCTACAAGAGACACTAAAGATCAAATAGTATCTTCTAAGAAAAGAAGACTATAAACCCTTAATCCAGTCTGGCAGCTTAACTGTAAAAGTTAGCAAAGTATGGAAATACAATGTTTTTTTTCCCCATAGAGTATTTTGATTGTCAAGGAGGAACAACACAAACACTGCAGTGATCTCATCTTCATGTAACAAAAAATGTCATGCAAGAAATCCTGCATTTTGGAGTACGTTGATTTCAAGAGAATAATCCACCTTGTACATCTCGCTCTTAAAAATTGGGTTAAAAATAAAAGCTCAAATAAAAGGAATATTTTCACTGACTATATTACGCTGGTATATTTATGGACACACCATGCTTTGCCAACTGGAAAGGCAAGGGGACAGTAAATGTTAGGAAGCTATTTCAGCTGTTACTCACCAGTTCTTATTTCTACACCCAGTGGATTTTTTTCCATCAGATTTCTCACAATGTTTCACACTTTGCATGATAAGAACAAATGATTTCCCTTTCCTTCTTGAGAGGTACATTAAAAAAAAACAACAGGCAAAGCAGCATTGGCCAAGGAAACATTTTAGCTCAACTGTTGCTTCCCTTAAGATAACACTAAGATATATATTGACCTTTACACTAAGAGTGTAGATCCTCTTTTTTCTGACCAGCATGAAATTGTGTTTTTAGGATGTGAATTTGTTACATGCAACATAAGTCCTTAAGAAATCTTTACAAAGCTTTGCCTTAGTTCACACCAGTTGGGAAACTGTTTAACAGATAAGCTCGTAACTCTTACATTCCCAAAAAACTTTCACAAGTTGTTTGTCATTAAAAAGAAACTGAGTATAAAGTAGGATATTGTATGAAGATACTTCTCCACCTAGTCATGGTGCCCTTGGTGCAGTGGAAAACATGCCACTCTACTCCACAAACCCTGAGATCAAAGGCAACAGTAACAGCTGTTGCCTTTGCCGAATCAGCTTGTGTTTGAAAAAGACAAGCCAACCCACCAAATAGACATAGATATCAGAACAATTCTTCACCGTGAGGGCGGTGAGACATTGGAACAGGTTGCCCAGAAAGGTAGTAGATGCACTGAAGATCCATGGAAG
This sequence comes from Odontophorus gujanensis, assembly GCA_013399175.1. Lineage (NCBI taxonomy): Eukaryota > Metazoa > Chordata > Aves > Galliformes > Odontophoridae > Odontophorus > Odontophorus gujanensis. Next base: position 11,884 of record VXAB01010301.1, on the reverse strand, counting down.
CACTGAAGGCCAGGCTGGATCAGGCTCTGAGCAACCTGGTCTAGAGGGAGGTGTTCCTGTCTATAGCAGGGGGTTGGAATTAGAAGGTCTTAAAGGTCCCTTGCAACCCAAAGCATTCTGAGTCTGTATCTCAAATATTTTCATTTTCTATCCTTATTAGGCCTATATGTCAGTTCCAGCAGAAAGCAAAATTATATAGAGAAATGCATCTTACCCAAAATGAAGTGAATTCTATAAAGATCAGATTTCTGAAGAAGGCTGCGTAGTTTCAACAGCAGTTCAACTGTTTCCATACAGTTATCTGTGGTCCCAGATTTTAGCTGAAGTATTGCCTCCAAATACAGGGCAGCTAGATGAGTATGGTACTTTTCTTTCTACAGACGAAAACAACGTTAGCTCAAGTTTACAAAGACAATCTCTTCTCCCCACCAATAACAATACAATGAATATTTATGTAATTCTATAAAGATGCTCATCTATACAATTCAAATAATCATATGATTATATTATATATAATTCAAATTACCCAGAAATTTTTAGTTCATGCAAGTAGTCAATTTATGCAGATCAGCTTCACAAGATAGGGTATGCTATACCTACAGCTATTTGTTATACAAATAAATGTATAACTCAGCTTCTTAGCTTGTGTCAGAGTTGCTCATCATACATATAGGATTTAGAGTGCAGACTGCTTTTGGTATTCTTGTAGGACTCACCTCTATTTTTCTTTCCAGTACAAGATGTTCTAGATATTTAATACGTGCTTTAGGATATTTGTTAAGGCAACTGATTATATCATCTGGATTAATGTTTTTCTCTTGTTCTTCCAAAGGTCTTTTAGTAAAAATCTGTACTCCAACCTAGAAATAGATAATTGCATTGAGAAACTCAACAGCAACCATTTTATTATCATTTAAATATTTATTTAATAGCACTATCAGATCAGTTGGTACATTATTCAGAAGACAAATGATGCAAAACTGTCCCTCGTACCACTAAGACTATGCTACTTCGTGCTTAATGTGATCACACCCTCTCCTATCTGCCTCACCTCTATCTGCAGTCTACACATAGCCATGCCTATAAACCTTTTGCTGAATACACTCTGCCAGCTACAAGAAGTATTGAACAGATCTACATAATAGTAGGACAAGATGCTTTATTACTGCAAAGGATTAAAGCATAAGTTGGAGGTCCAAATATGTATGGGTTTCTCTCTGTGCATATCATGACATTTGAAGGATTTCTACAACCATCAAAATCAAAGCTGAGAAATCTGGCATGCAATAACTACACTTTAAATTAATGACAAATTCCAGCAGTACAGGCTGATACAGCATAAAGCACGCCTCTTCACAGCATGCTCAGAGATATTACAAAATTGCATTTTTACTTCCATTGGAGTTAAGTTTTGTTGTTTTTAAGCAGTGCAATGTGTTAAATGAAGCTGCTGCTGCAGCTAACCTTTCACATGAGCTTTTATTTTTTTTTTTTAAATAAAGATCTGAAAATTAACTCACAAACCTCTTCATTTTTTTGTAAAACCCATTCAGAGTATTTCCATACCAGATCCTGGTCTGAGCAAAACGTAAGGAAATCTACTACATATTCATAGAGATCTGAACGTGTAGAGTCTTCAATGTCTCCATCAACTATTTGCACCCATAACTGCCAAAGAAAAACACAGATTAAAAAGTACTTAAACATTCTTATGACTCAAGAAGTATTCAAGCTCTAACAACACTCAGCATCAGCCATTGGTATTTGTGCAATTAGAGCTTCTACAAACACCAATTGTAAGGGACCTCATTCACACTTCATCATATAAAAGCTTTATACTAACCTGAAGTGCTGCAGCATCTTGACCATTGTAGTGATAGAGGAGACCAAGGGCAAAATACCTGTAGGAAAATAGAAAACAGTATTAAAATTGATGGATTTTTCCTACCAATTTCACTATGGTTTGATTAGCACAGAATGTAACAAACAGTGGCTTACAGTGGGATTTCTAGGTGACACATACATGGCCATGACTACACTCAAAGGAGAGAAGTTTTTTCCTAGAAAAGCATCCATGTCCCTCCATTCCCTAAAAATAGTTAGAAGTTACTAGCTCCAATTTAAATGGTTACAAATTATTTGTTCAGAGATGATTCTCATGCTGTTCTCTGAATTGCACATACAGATGTAACACAGCTCTACATCATAAGCATTCTGCCAACAGTTAATCATGCACAATTACAATCAAATGTGTAGGATGCTTTTATTTAAAACTTCGTTTTGCTATCAGAAATATATTTTTCTTTCTAAGTTAGGTACTGAAGAACTTAGTACAGTACCATTACTGATTTTTTCTGTGTACTGTAATACAAATAAAGCTCAAGTACTTAATAGCTTCTCCCTAAAATACAGCATGTTTTGAGGCATCTTTTCATTATGTCCTAGACACTGATGACTACCTATTGTGGGCTATCTGCTTAGGCAGTGGGGTTGGACTCAGTAATCTCATGAGGTTCCTTCCAACCCCTGCAATTCTGTGATAAACTAAAACTACTCTGCTGCACCCATTCAACTCACACACTATCACAAAGGCAAAAAAATTGCTTTTTCCCCACAGAGACCCATGCCAATACTAATTTTTGTACTGGATACAGTTTCAAGGGGAAAACTCTGTATTCCACTAGATATATTTTCTTTACCTTTGATTGTCAATTAAGACCTTTCTCCCTGCATTCGGGGAATTTTACACATCGTGTCGAATTATCTTTTGGACATTGTCAGACATGTATCACTCTAAAAGTCAACTGCTTTTTAAAGTTAAACATTTTTCTTCCTGGTCTCAAGGGTGCCACGCTCGAAAAATCCACTCACTTTTTGTGCTTTTCCAGCCAGGCAGCACTATCCGTTAGAAGACAAAAGTTCTCTGAAACCAGCAGATCCAGCAGGCTTTCATGATTTGCCTCTGCATATAACTTAAGTAAAGCCGTGTCAATATCTTCCTTGTAGCCATTGGCAACCTCAGTGCTGCGGACTTCGTTCAGGTAACTCATGAGGAATCGTTTGCATTTTATCATCTTCTCCTGGTCCCCTTGGGTCAGCTGGTTTAGGTCAGCATACTCGTGCAGAGGAGGATGAGACCGTATAAATGAAGAGGAAGTAGGCAACAGGAAGGGGTAGAGAGAGATCAGCTCCCGGACATCAAGCTGGCCGCTTCTGCAATTACAGTGTCAAACTAGATGAAGCAAAAAGAAAGAAAAAGTATACATAGGCACAAAAAAAATAACATTCTGGAAATGTGTGCACATATGCTTAGAGGCAGGACACCAACAGGTCATGAGTTTCTGAAAGCTATTGCCTTCTGCACCGATGAAAGTATAACTGGAACAAATTTGGATTTTTTTAAATTTTTTTAAAAATATTTCTACCCAAATTGATTACTCTTTTTAATCTCCACTAGATTACTGAGGATTCAGACTTTGCTTTTGACATCTTACAGCTGTTTGATGGTACACAGAAAAAAATAAAATAAAAATCATCTGAACAGCTCCAGGGAAGTTCCTGGGACTGTCCTGGACTTCATCAATACATAATGGTAGCTGACTGAGGCAAAAAAAAGAAATAAATAACAGACAGTGAAACCTTTCAGACAAGCCAGAAAGGCTGTGCAAGAGTAGCACACTGTAACATAGGTATGTTACCACATACAGCTTTTTTTTTTACACTACATTGAAGAAACTCCTCCAGTAACGTGAAAGACAACGTTATAAAAGAAGAATAAAATCAGAATTTGGGTCATACGTGGCAAATATCTCCCCAGTTTTCACACTCCTAGGCTTTGCTTAAGAAGAACAGATAGAAATCACGATTTACATTTTATTTCAGTGTCAATTCATTATTCAGAATTCATCTTTAGAGACTAGCTCTTCTGAAAGACAAAAGATACTGCTGTTGAGTAAAAATGAACTTCAAAGTTCTCCAAAAGAAACCCTGTTTACTTTTTTTTTCCCGACCCACAAACAGAAGTTTTTATCCATCCGCTGGTCAACAACCTCAGAAGAACTTTTCCATTCACAAAACTGATTGGAAAACTCTAAGAGGAAGCTAGTTATAACCATGGAACTAAATGGGGCAGGAACATTTTTTCATTCTACAGGCCATAACTGTAAAAGATTACATAATTAATTATAGAATGACTTAGGTTGGAAGGGACCTCTCAAGCCCATCCAGCCCCAACCCCTGCCATGGGCAGGGCTGCCCCCACCAGCTCTGGCTGCCCAAGGCCTCATCCAACGTGGCCTTGAGTGCCTGCAGGGAAGGGGCACCACAGCTTTTCTGGGCAGCTGTGCCAGTGCCTCACTGCCCTCTGAGGAAAGAGCTTCCCCCTCATGTCTAATATTAGCCACCCTTCTATTAATTTAAAATTGAAAACCGTTCCTTGTCCTGTCATTATCTTCCCATTTTCTTCCTCTCTTCGGGTTATGCATTTGGTTTTGAAATTCTCAGATCCACATTACAGTGACCTCACCCATCATGATGCATTCAGCAAACAGCCTGCTAAACACGCTGTTTGCTTTAATTGTGTGTAAATCCCCCATGGTGACAACATGAAAGATCACAACTTGTAGGTTGTAATGAATTATACCATGCTAGCAATAACAGAGTTTGTCAAACCAAACAAGTCATGTTGTGACAGCTCATCTTAAGGTTACCAGATTCAGCTACAAAAAAAAAAAAAACCTACAAAAAAAAACCCAACAAAAACCAACAAACAAATCTCCCCTGGCTGTTTAGCTTAAATCCAGCTGCCACTTCCTTCCTTTTTGTCAATGTTAGCCAGTATTTGGAAATATCAGCATAACCAAAAGGAACTTAGTAAGAAAGCATTCCTCTTAAAAGTTACAGCCTCTAAGAACTATGACATTAAGAACAAGATAACCATTCTGACATGGTTAACCAAGGATTATTGATACAACAAAATGAGACTCTCAGTCCAATGCAATTATTTCCTGGCTAATCTATAACTCATAGATGTTTCCTGAGAAATGAGCCAATCTTGCTACAAATTTGGCCAGAAGAAGATCCACATCTCACCAATTTCTTGAAGCTTCTGCTGCTCCTGTTTCACTGCTGAAGCCATCTTTTGTTCAAACATGAAGTAGACCCTTGGCATTTTAAAATGAATTATTTCTGACTGATACTAACTTGAAACACCTGTAGAGCAATACATGGAGCCAGGGTAGTTTTTACATAGATTGTCTTTATCTTTCCCATTTTTCCTACAAATATCAATAAACTTAGACTAAACAAATTATGCTCTGATACACACTGTGACAATCAGATACTAATTGGACCGGGTACGATGGCTGAAGCTGAAGAAAGTCAGAGACCCTGCATTCTGTAAGAGTCACCCAAATATTTATAGTTTATACATGGATGGTGAGAAGTGATATGTGTATTTGTTTTCTCCTCACAACAAAGACTTCATCAGCTCACAAAAAGTTGCTCTACTTCAGAGTTGCAACTTTCAGAGGAAGGGAACACCCTGGGATGCTGACTCAGCTTCAAAAATCATGCTTGGACAGCAAGTTTTCTCATGAAACACTTTTTCTATAAAGGAGCTTGCACAACACTGTTGACTGAAACTTACTTGTAGACGGACTGCCAGCTGGATAGGTGCTGCATAACTGAATGTGGCTATTCCATCTCCTTTCCACTCACAAGGTGCTGGAGCTTTCTCTGCAGGATGCATTTTCCCTTTTTCATTGTTTTTAAAGATCTTTAAACCACTACTAGCAAGGTAGGACCCCCCAGAATAGACTGCAGGAAACTACTGCCAGGAAGGGTAGGGTCAAGGTTGAGAAGCCAAACCACAGTCAAGACAGCTGCACTGAATCCTGGCCACCTAACACACCTAGACAGTGAATAAACATTACAGCTAGTTCAACCTCAAACTATTTTACCACAGCTGGGCACAGTAAAAAGAAGTCTACTGGAAATTCACGTGGAAAAGTTTAGTAGAAATTTTGTAAAGGATTCCTTACTTTGTAGACCTTTTAATTCTGCTTCAGATACGCAACACAGAAAAGATTTAATCCAGTGTTTGGAAGATCACAGGGAGGAAGACTGTAAGTTGCTCATTATTGTCAAAAACTACAAGGTAATACAGACAGTGGCCATATCAAATTGCACAAACGTTGCTCAGGCCTTTCCTGTCATTCTCCAATTTCCACTCTATGTACACTGCCCATACGAGCACGGTATTTCCCATTATCCTGGTAAGCTAGAGACAAAATGGACAATTCCCCCTCTATTAGTACCTTCTCCCAAAGCTTCACTTCCCTTGAAACATGTCCATTAAGAACAACTCGTTTTTCCTACAGTGTAGAACTCTACTACCTACACAATCAAATTAGAGAAACCTTAACACTACTGTACATTAGCATACAAAAAAAAAGTTGCACTGACTCTTGAAATAGTCATTTCAATCTTTGCATTTTCCCCTAAGCAACCCATTTTATCACATCTGATCTCAAATTTGCATTAAAAATATTCAAGAGACCAAGAGTTCTTAAAGCCAATTATATTAACCCCTTATTTACAGATAAATTACTAAATTTCTCATCATACAATTACCTGAAGAGTTCTTTTGCTTCAAGGAACTGAAGCTGTGCAAACTGTATAAAACCTGCTTGCTGCAAGATTCGTTTGTACATTACCTATAAAAGAGAAGGAAGAAAAACTATTATATTTCTAAGGAGTTATTCATATGATGCTAGTCAGAGCTGTAACAAATACATCATAAAAACACTGAACACACGACTTCCAACTGGAACCATTAAGGTGCATGCAAAAATAGTATCATGATATTAAATTGAATGTACCCACATATACCCTGAATCTGCTGCCCAGGCTGAGTTAGTTTCACAGATGTATGTAAACACAGCACTATCCACAAAAACTTAATAAAAACAAATCAACAAATAGAAAATTCAAGTCTTCTTATTCAAACATTAAACACTGATTTATCTAACACCAGGGTGACCTGCCTCAAGTTTTTCTTCATGGTATTTACTAACACAAAGATCAGTGGCTATCTTTAAAGTTCATTTAATTCACCAAACAAAAAGAAAAGACAAACTCAAGGGTCCCAGCTGAACACACACAGCCAACTTTCTCGTCTTCTGACCATACTTCTCCTGCCACCTTGCTGGTGATTTTCATAGCCTCTTTCCCAGCTGATGATGATATTTCTGATTTTCTGACAGATGCCTTTGTTGTTGTTGTTTTTAATAAGCAAATACTTTTAAAGCAGTTCAATTTATGAAATATAGAACACATCACGAAATGTGCATAAAATATGGCTAAAAAGAAAAGCACAAGTAAAGAATAAGGAAAGCAAAGTGTTACAGTTTCACTGTTAAGATCACAGATAGACAGAAAAAAGTTTAAAAAAATCACTAGAAAAAGAACAAATCTGCTTGAAATACTAAATTTTTATTATTTTTTTAAATCTTAATGGCAAATTGGTTACCACTAGGTTAAACACAGCCCAAATATTTCCAGTGACAAAAAGAAAACGACTGAAAGGAATGTGAACTGCGAGTTCAAGTTCCAAAGCCTCCACCACTTGAGACAGCACAAGTGTTTTGTGAATACAGCTATCCACTTCCACATGCTCTCAACTTCACCTTCCAGCTTTGTCATGCACATGCAGTTCTGTGATGTCAAGCAGTGTACATGAATGTTGTTATTAATAAGACTTCCACTTTCACTGAGAACGCCCAGAGAAATTCCAGTACATTTAGGAACACAACCCAGGCATACCTCAAGCAGTGCACAGTGACAGTCACTGATTTTTAATCTTGATTAAAGATTGTGGATTTATCAAGAAAAAATCTTGGCTTCAATTCATTTAGTTTGTGCATACTTTACTAATGGATTATCCTAAAGAAATACCTGATCATTAGTAAACCATCACAAACTATTGATTTGTAGAGTTGTGGAACTTGTCTGGCCTCCCTAGAGTTGTAGATAGAAAGGTAAGCAAAGCGACATTATCTGGAACGTCTCTTCAGACAAATGCTAAGCTAAAAGGGAATTTAATTAGAGCAATAAAGTAAAACTACCTCAGAGGATAACGCATACATAAAACACCCAAAATATCTTAGATTTACAACTGTGTTATTATAGCAATGAATTGAAATCTGTGAACTTATTAATAGCTGTCCGATAACTGCTTGAGGATGAAGACAGGCACTGGTAAAGGATTTCAATCCATATCTTACTATGCCAAAAACCTTCAAAATCTGACTTCAGGCTTGCTAGGGAAGGCTAAAGGATAAACACTGATAAAACTGCTAGAGAAAACAAAATCAAAGAGGGGTTTTTTAAGTCCATTTTCAGTTTTTCCAATCAATGGACAACTAACATTTACACACTAGGAGTTAGGGTATCAGAGTTACATTTGCATTGATCTAGCACACTGAAGATGCTGCCTTTATTGTACAGCTTACTCTTTGCAGCAATCTTCAGAAGAGCTCATGGACAGTTTAAGTATAGGTCTAAGAAATCAGCTTCAAACTTAAAACTGATTAAGTGGTATTCACTTTCATTTAAACACTGATGTCTCTTCACTTATTCCTTTGTTACCCAATTTCAAGGGACATCTCCAGGCAGATGCTTTCCCAACTTCTAAAAGATACACTAATAAGATAACAGAGTGTTTGGGTTGATTTGCAGCCAACAAGGTAAGCATTACACATTAAAATGCCTTAAGATTATGGAAGCAACAGATCTGGAAAACACAACAATATTTCTCAGGGATTTAAAAATAGGGTAGATCTACATGCCAACTACAAGCAGTTTATATTTGTTTATGATACAGGAGTGATTCTGAGTTCTTCCAGACTCATTTGCCAGAATACTGTAATTAGCACATTTAAAAAGGTAACAAGTCACAGTCTGTTAGAATTCAAGGTATTATTTATTCCCCCAACATTTTTGAAGAACTACAGGACTTAAATGTTGACTGGATTCACAATAAAAATATAGCAAGAGCAAAAGTTTAGCTATAGAAACATGAGTAAAGATTTTTATTAATTTGTATTGAAAAAGCTCTAATAAACAAAGCTGACTGCTGAAGCCACATGAGCTATAGCAAAGCCTTAATTCTACCAGGAGCTAGAAAAAGCCTTCCTAGAATTCACAACCAGATTGCCAAAAAAGATTCTTACTAGAAAGTTACTTCAGTTTTCATCAGGTTTGTGTGCAATTAACAAGTTTCTTGAAACTAGAGAGAAATGAGAGGCAAAAAAAGAGATACCTATGCAAGAGGTGTGTCAATCTAACCAAGGTCTTCACTACCATCAACCATGATTTCTGCAAACTTCAGCTGTCCTGAAAAATTAATAAGCAGTGTTCAGTCATTTCATGGTAGCATGGTAGAAAGGCCTTTCTATTATACCAAAAATGATATCCAGCAAAGCTGTCTCCCTTGTATCCACCTTGCTTAGCAGTTCTTACTTAATTCTTGATGCTCAAAGACATTTTCATGTAATATAACAGAAGAAATTTGCAGGAGCTCTGTGTCAAATAATACGTTAGAGCTACTAACACGTCCTTCTTCCCATAAACTAAACAGTGGCTGTACAAACAATTCTGAGAATGCAGTACTTCACTGTTTCAGCCCTAATATCATTCTGCATTATTGGGATATATACTTATACATTTATGTAGATATGAATAGAGTGCAACTATGTATGCATGCAACAGCAATGCAGCATTGAGCTGTAGATAAAACCCTATGTCTTCAAGAACTCCCCTGACTGAGTTCAAGTCAAAAATGTGATGGCAAAAGCCATTCCAAACTGAGGAAGATAAAACAGCTTACTGAAAATGAAGGCATTATACAACTGTATGAAACAATTGTAATCACCCTTCCCATGTGGACAAATTATAGCTGCTGGGTCACGCATCTTAATTCGATACCTTTATCTTCCTACTCCTGCCAGTATAAAATGGTGAATTAAGGCCTTGAATGTGTCAGCATACAAGAATCATGTATACAAGAATCAGTAAAGCTTGCAAAATAGATACCTCAAGATATTTATTAGATAGGAGTTAGAAGGGAGAGATTATGTGACCAATTAAAGAATGCCAAGAAATGATGCAAGAGATGCATGTGAGGCGTGTAATTTAGATGTACTCCGTTAGGCTTATATTTCAGGAGACTACAGTAAAGGAAAGACTGATGTGCTCGTACCAGAACTGTAATAACAGCATTAATTATCAGAGGCACATTAGAAAGCAAGCTCAACACGTTACATTTCCAGCTACTAATGCATTCGGAAAAATTGGACTAGCTTGTCAATAGCAAATTCAAGTTGAATGATTTTAACAAGTTAATGGGAGACTTCATCAATTAAAGCTAATTAACATCAGTCAGTAGTTAACTCAAAACTTCAACAGGTTTTGCTTACACACAAATTTCCTGCTTATCAGACATCGCATTGATCCACAGTAAGTGAATACCCTTGAAAACACAGTCAGAACTTAATAATATTCTCAGATACAGTGATTTGGGGGAGTATGATGCATGTGTAAGTGCACACACGGCACTTGTAAACAGAAGGTGACTTATCCCAAAGGTAGAAAAACCCTAAAAGTAAGAGAACTTCAGGGAATTAATCGTGAATTTTATACAGTGAGTTGCAGCTAAATTTGTGGAAAAAAGAACACATTAAGACATCTCTCACACGAAATCCTTATAAACTGGAAATACTTGGAGAATTAGAGGTCATAATACATAAAAGATATTTTAATCATGCATTCCCTCTTCACAGCGGGACTTGACCTCTTTCTTTAGATTCTAAAGAAAGAGTTAGGCATAAAAACAAACTGCAAACTGAATTCTGAATTTTCTGAGATACTTTCCAATACTTCAGAACTTTCCAAGTACTTCCAGACAGTTGTACCTTCCTAAAAGGAGGGAAATATTTTTCTGCCAACATTTTTACATCCAGCAATCTCCCAGACACTCATTCTCTGGGGGAATTAAGGATCTAAGTGACAGCTTTTAAAATTTTCCTTTCATTTAATGATTTCTTTCCAAGGGCACTGAACAACATTTACATGTTATGATGTGAATAAAATGACAAAATTTTTAAAATTAAAATATTTCCTGATAGATTAAATTCAGTTTAGTCCACTGCAGTTCTAAAATTTTCAGTCAGGTACCAAAATTTCAGTGTATTTTAAGCTAATTGGAAGTAATGCAACAGATGCCACTTTGATGGCAGTGGAATACTCCAAAGCATCTACAAAACAGGAAAAAAATAAAGATTAATTTCAGCTCTGCATATAGACTAAATGCAGATTTTAGATCAAAAGGAAAGAAACCATCAAATATTCATTCACATACTTCGTGAATAGATTCAAGCTCACTTTCTAAAATACTACCCAAGAATAAACTGATTATTTCTTCATATTATGTGAGTTTTCATGTTATTTTATCCAAGTTTCAGACTTCAAATAAGAGACAGGAGTAAATTCAGAAGCAGGTGTACTATAATATAAACCAGAGGGAAAAGGAAATGAGTATAGATCTTTAACACTAATCAAAGAGCTACTGAAATACCTTTTTTTTTTTCTTACTCCATAGAAATCCTAACCATTCTGTCATACAGCAATACAGGTCAGGAACTAGGATGCATTTGTTACAGATTTCCTACTACAGCATTTAAAATTGTAATAGTATGGAGTTTAAGGCACAGTGAGAACGTTTGATAAAAAAAAAGTCAAACTTGGTAATTATGAATTGAAATAACATCTACTTTTTTAAAAACAGCAATAATATTTAATAACTGAACACAGAGTTACAGTAAGC